>JAVDBV010000501.1:0-22368 GCA_032619315.1 Piper longum
TGAATGAAGTGTGAGCCCTAATATCCTCTTAAAATGGCGGGAGCATTGGGCGGGAAGAAAAGTATAGCCCCTCTCTACCTATTACTACGAATCGCCGTCTACTATTCCGATCGCCGGCAACGGAACCATGTACAGAGGCGAGCACGATGGAGCTTCTCTCTTCTCCGGCGGCGGGTTCATGCCTTCCCAGGCCACTCAAACCACCGATTCCGGCTTCTCTTCCTCCAAGGTTCCATATTTCCTTTCGTTTTGTTTTTTTTCTTCTAGCGTTTCTGTTCTTGTGTTTGCTTCTTATTGGGTAGTATGGACTGTTCTTGATGTGGTTTTGAATTGTGTCTGTTGTGATGATTGTAGAATCGGGAAAACCAGGGCTTGCTGCCGCTGACGGTGAAGCAGGTCAGCGATGCCCTCCTGGCAAGCGATGACAGGTCTGGCTTTGTCATCGATGGAGTCGATGTTGGCAATGTACGAAGTTTTACCTTCTTTGTAGATAACATTCCTTCTTATCGTTATCGATATCAGTAGTTGAAATGTTGTTTAGGGTTTATGTGTGTTGCGAAGAAAATGATTTTTCTTTTATCAGTGTTTCTTTTTTTTTAATGTTTTTTTTTAAATGTAGATTACTCTGGTTGGTATGGTAGCAGACAAGATGGAGAAGGTTACAAATGTTACCTTTGTCCTTGATGATGGAACTGGGCGGATTGAAATCAATAAATGGTTCTTTGCCTTTAACTCACGATCATGGTGTTTAATTCTGTAGTGCATCTTTGTGGTTAGATGACATATTAAGTACGTGTAGGGTTAATGATCTCCTGGATTCCGAAGAGGTGGCCAAGCTTCAGTAAGTTGCCATTGATCTATTTTCTTCACTAACTTGTATAATTTTCCACTCCTTGATTTTTTTTTTGGTCTTAGTTATCCTTGTTCTGTATTCTGTAACTCATTTAATTGTGCATGTAGTCAATCCTTGGTCCCAAGCTTTGTTTCGGGAATTCCTTGTTTTAAGTTACCCATACTTAAGTGTAACCTTGTGTTTTGATCATTTCTGTATTCCCCAATCTTTTTGGGGAGTTATGTTTTGATTCCTTAATTAATATTGTCCTATTTTTGCCAATGTTGTGGATAAGTTGTAATTCTTTTTTCAGAAACGGGACATATGTCTGTGTTCATGGCCAACTGAAGGCCCTTCAAGGAAAAAAGCATGTGTCTGCGTTTTCTGTGAGGTAAAATCTTATTCAATATTGCCTAAAAAGAAAGCTTGTATCAAAGTGAATTGTATTCTTAATAATATATTTGATCATCACATTGCATTTATGCATTTCACCATTAAATATTGGCCAATGGTAGACAATAATTTAGATTGCTTATCTTTTGGCAGGCCTGTGACTAACTTTGATCAAGTTGCTCATCACTTTATTGAATGTATTTATGTCCACAAGTATTTCAAGAAGAAGGTATTCAGAATTGAAATTGAATTTATCCTTTTAATTTGTTGTATGTGTTGGCATGTGCTTCATTTGACAACCGTGCATTTTCAAGTACTACAGAATAAGGCTTCTTCACAGCTTCAGTCAAAGTCGACAGTTACCAGTCAATACCAAAATGATTCACTCCATCCTCAATCATTAAATAGCAACCAGGTAGATCTGCTGTACTTAATTTTTTAGGTTCCTTTCTACAAATTAATTTTTCCTTGAAACACTTTGTAAACTTATTAACTGCGTTTTTTCTTTCTTAGTTCTCTCATCCTGGCATGGATGAATCTGAAAGTGCCATTAACAGGAAGGTCTTGGCTGTTTTCCTTGAGCCTCAGAGCCTGTGAGTTAATACTGACATGATATTTAAAAATCGGATGGATTTAGTTTACTGAAAATTTGTGCCTAATCACCTTTTTTTTTTAAAGAAAAAAAAATTCTTGCCTAGTCATTTTAATTTGTGATGTCGTAATTTTACTTGTAATATGAATATCTTTTTCTATATTATTACTATCATTGTCTAGCGGAAAGAATAATTTGCTGCTTCAACACAGGCATATATCTTTCAAGAACTCATTCCAATATGAAAGAGGTGTTTATCTGTCATGTCATGACTGAGTTCATATAAGATGATTCACTGTAATGAATATAAATGGATTATTCATTACTCTACATTCTACTACTTCTGAAAAAAATACTTTCAGTTGAAAGCATGGTGCCTAGGGAATAAAACTGTTTATTAAGCAATAACAAGGCATGGTTCTTTTTAGTTTTATTTTGGGCATGTATCCTTGTGTCGGAGCAAGCTAATTGGGCTTTACAATAGTGGATTCTATCTTAAATCTGTCTACTTTATTAAGTACTCGGCACTCTCATTTAATTTTGTTTTCATGCTGAAAGTCATATCTAGATTTCAGCACTTCACTCATTCTTCTATCAACTATTAATTGATTTTTTTATCATATTGTGCTTGTCTTTTTTAAAGTATATCGTGTTATTACTTGGAAAACTTGTGATGCATTGCAGCATAATTGTTACAACTTAGGATGTTGAGTACGTACCTTATAATTAGATGATGATTGGGTTCATGAGTTTACCGTACTGTGGTGATATTGTTCTATTTTTGTAACTAGTTTACTGATTATATGCGAGTTTGCTAGCTTCCAAGATGCTCTTTTAAGATGGAAAATGTTATATAACTCTTTTAATTAGTACCATGGTTTGTGTTAAAATGGTAAAATTTGTTCCCATTATGTTTGATGCACATAGGGCTGCTGAATGCGGAATACATATTAATAAGGTGGTGGAGAGGCTCCGTCTTCCTATGGACCAAATCATGTAATTTTTTTCCCTCATTCCTGGCATTTAGGAATCTGGCTTTCATCTGGTTGCAAGCTTTTTAACCATGGTTCTTTAATTTTAATTGATTATTTATATTTATTTGCAACTTGAAAAAAAACCATTTCAAGGCTTGATTGCAACTCCATGAATTGACATATAGAACAAGTCAACTAAATGACATAAGTTTGAAGATTTGGCCATTTTAGATTGTCCATGACCTTAATATTTAGTTCTTATTGCCAACTAGGATGTAGATTCATAATTAATGCCAGCTTATTTGAACTTCTTTTATCTTGTTTAGTGGTTTTTATGTTTGACCGTGGGGTAATTTATTCTCAACATTGCAGGGCTTCTATCAATTATCATGTCGAGATGGGCAATATCTATTCTACTATTGATGATTTCCACTTCAGGTCAACTAGCAATGGCTAATGTCCATAATCAGTTTCCTTGAATGGCCTGCAACTGCATAGTAAGCTTCAATGTTGATGTGTTGGAGGGTGATAGCAAGTAACTTTAGTTGTTTGGTTATAGTCCATCTCAGTAGTAGTGTTTATATGCTTATTTGGTGTTTGTTTTCTTGGACACTTTTTCAAGAATATAATTCTGTGTTTTCTAAAGACTTGTGTTTGGGTTTTAGGATCAAGAACTGATCGCATGCAGTAATGCATGCAAGTGATCACTTAGAATTGAGAAAGTTCTGGTACAAAAAGAAGTACCCAAGTTCACCACCTGTCTTTATTTAACTACTTGGCTAAATTTCTTGAATCAATCATAATACCTAATCTTTATTTCATAACGTGGGTCGAAAATGTATGTCCAACATGATTTAAAAAAGAAAATGCCTGGTAGACCTCATTTTTTACCAAAATTTTAAATCTTTAATTTGCCCAAAATTTATGGAGTCTATTTCATAATAAACCGATTTTTTGGGTGGATTGGCCAGGTCGCGCCCCATAAAAAAAGGTCAAATTTTAGTAGTTTGATCAATTATTTCTTTCACAATTATAAAAAAAAGTGATAGTTTGGTGACCTTTTTAACCAATCGACTAGAAATTATGACCTTATCTTTGCACCGCCTGATAAATCCAAAGAATGACATATGGCTTCTTTTGCGACGCCTTGATGTTTAATTCAATTTATTTTAAATTGAAGTTTAAATCGAAGTTAAATCAAGCTAGCATTAAGTCTATTTGAGTTCACTTGAAGTTAGATTCATATATTTTTTATACAATCATTTATTTAAGCATAAAATTAATTAAAAAATTATGTCTTAGCAATAGTTTTATATGATAATACAGTAGTCTTGACCCTTGTGTGTGAACAAAGAGCAAACTGTGTGTATAATTCATATAGAGTTGAACTATTTAATTATTTAAAAACTAATTTTGTTTTAATTTATATTAAAAAATGTATACTTATATAATTATATTATACCAACACTTGTCACTCATTTTCTCGCTCACGTTATGAAGTGAGGGTAAGTATTAAATATAATTTAAAAATTTTAATTTATTAGTTATAATATAAAAAATATGAATGGAGAATGTGGGTAAAAAACATTGGCATGATATTTATAAAGTTAAACCTTCTCTATATTCAACTTGAAGCCGAAAAAGTTTAACCTTCTCAACAAGACTAAGGATGGGATTGACTTAGATATAGATCGGATATGGCTTATATTCATATGATCCGAATCCAAAATGCGACGATCGTTAAACCAAACCAAATTAAAAAATTTTATCTATTTTATTTATAATATTTATATCTGATCTAAATTTATTAAATTTGTATCTGTATCCGAGTAATAAAATAAAATAATATAAGTATTATAAATATTGATATAAAAAATAATAATAATAAATATTTTTATAAATATTTTTTTAAAAATCACAAATATTTTCGCATAAATTATATATTCAAAATGTTCAAAGAATCCGGCCCGAAACAGTTTCGAATCTAATATAACCATGTGATTTATGGAACGCATCCTAGACAAATGAGTTCTCCGTTGAAACTCAAAGACAAAAATGAGTTTGAGCAGCGGTAGATTCTACTACTTGATCGCTGTGTTGACACCCTTCGCATTTTTTTTTACATTTATGCATAAAAGCGTTGTTTAGTTGCGTGTTGGCCAGTGCAGTTCGCCGGCGGGGCGGGAAATGGAGGCACCCTAGTGCGACATCGACCGCCTACTCGACTTCGAGCACGCCCGCCGCACCGCCGAATCCAGCTACTCCAAGAACCCCTCTCGACGCCGATGTACCCGCCACTCTTCTTCTCCTTCTTCTAACCTTTTTTCTTGCTTTTGTCAGCAAACCATGATTCATACTTACAGCTTAACTTTATTGTGTTGGGTCGTTCTTGTTCTTGTTGCAGATTCTGATGAAATGGGGGTATGCGCTCTTGGAGCTGTCCCAGTTCCAAACCCCGGCAGAGGGCACCAAAATGATGACAGGTGTGGTCTTTCTTCTTTTGCATGTTTTTGTTGGTTATGGGTTTGTGGGAAAAATAAATAAAGTTGATATTTTTTGTACTGCAGATGGTATATCGTGGCTGGTAGAGGCGATACAAGTCGACCCGAGGAAGCATGAGGCGCTATGGCGCTTGGGCAATGCTTTCACCTCTCAAGCTTTTATGACCCAAGACTCTGATGTCGCTAGGGATAGTTTCCAGAAGGCATCTGACTCCGTGCATTAGATGAGGTCTGCAATCTGAAAGTTTTTTTTATTTTCTGGGCAATCAATAAATTTTTGTGTCTCTCAAGTATGCTCATATTTAAAAAAAAAAAAAAAAAGTCTCGTTTTGGTCGGATCCAGGCAATGAGCTTTATCTGAAATCATTGGATATGGCTAACAAGGTATGGTGTCTCGGTTCACCATCCTTGTGTTAGCTTTGCTTCACTTATATGCGTTGTTGGCATGCTTGCACTATGTTATTGAATTCAAGTCTTCTGTTTCCTATATGAAATATTTCCTTGTTATAGATTGATATTATCTTGTTTACCATCCTTGTTCACTTATAAGTTGTTGTGGTATGTAGTTGTACTTTGTTATTGCATTTGTGAATTGGTCTGTTATTTCTGTTGTAATATCTTTTACTTTTCCCAGATTTATATTATCTTGGTTTGACATCCTTGTGTTAGCTTCACTTATATATGTTGTTCTGATACTTGAACTTTGTTATATTGCATTGGTGAAATTGTCTGCTATTTCTGTTGCGAGATAATTACTTTTCCTAGACTGATGAACAATAACATCATTGGCAATTAAGTACTTAGGCTTTAAATCGAGGCCGGGGCTTTGGGTTGTAGTATCAAGTGTGGTAATGAAGAATAGTTCATTATTCTGTTAAACAATAATTTTTATATTTTTTCTCGTTAGTTGGTGATGACTAACTATTAGGGCTTTTGCTGGGTCGTACTATGAAGTTATTATTCCTTAACATTATCCATTAAACTCTTATACAATATGATACCCAAGGTTGACCTTTCCTATGCTGCAGAGGATGTCAAGCATGTCAATTGAATGTTGGCTGACGCATTTGGTGGTCTGGAATAACTCGGTGGAGAGAGAAAGTACACTGGAGGGAACAAATTGAATAAAATTCAGATTTTAGACCCCAATCAATAAAGTTTAGCATTAAAACCTAATCCCTAAACTCTAAACTAAAAACTAATTTCTAAAGCATAATCTCTATACTTCAATTCTGAAATGATCAAAACCTGTTTCAGGATTGGTGTAAGAATGTAACATCGGGTTGGATTTTGAGCCATTCATGGATCCCAAACTTGGCCTGCATGCATTAGATTCATTTCTGGGAAAATTATAGTCCTTAATCTAATATTCAAATGCTTTCCGTGAGAGTTGGATCCTTTTTAAGAAAAACTAACCTAGCAGCATCTCTACCTGGTATTGGTTTTTCAGAGATTTCTAACAAACAATGGGCCCGGCAACACTAAATATTTTAAGAACAGATTTCCCTGCTGTTGAAGTGCAGAAACAACTGAAGTACATACATAAGATAGGGTTGTTCCACTTGGGTGACAACTTTTACAGATTTGTGTAGATGGACTTGTGCCTTCAACTTATAAATTTGTTCATTTTTGTTCCCAAGTGTTTGTTTTGTGTATTAGCATTGTTATAATTTTGCTTACTTTTATAGGCTCCGGACCTGCATTTAGAATTTAAGGCTTAAATTATGAATCAACGGGCAGGAGGTCCCACTTCTTCTCGTCGAAAGGTAGAATTTCCTTTGCTTTTCTTATAATTTCATGTGATTCGTGATTCCAAGGATGAGTAGAATGAGCAAGGAAAATAGATTAGCCATGTTATTTTGTCGGTTCACAGTGCATTCACGCATTAATTTGAGATCAATAAATTTTGGCTTCGTATCACCATTGGATCATGTATGATTTGTGTCTCAAATTTGAGTTGCATTCTTACTGGCAGAAATCCAATATGACATATTGGGTGGGTGATTCTCGCAGAAATCCAGATTGTGGCATGGGTTGTAATGGCCAAGTCTCAGGCTCCTCCGCCACCTCCCCTTGGAAGATTAGGTATTGAATAAACTGGACAATTTTAAGCTGCAGTGACCGACTGCCGCCAATTTTCTCCGATGGTTGTTTTCTATCTGAGTTTTGGTCTGTAATTTCCTATTTCCCAAACATAGCCGTAAATTACCTTTTGTTCCATGTTGCCAAATTCTGGAACATATGTAGGGTACAATGAATACCAGAATGGTTAATTAAATCGGAAAATTTGTAGTCACGCTCGAGTTAGCTACGCCTCAAATGCGCTTGGGTATTTGCACGTTTACTTTGTGGGTATTTTTCTGTACCGAAATACCCACAAAGTGGGTAATTTCTTAAACTGAAAGACAAACGTAGTAAGCCTAGCACACACGGGGGTAGCTAACACGGGCATGGTTAAAAATCTTCTGATTAAATAACCGATGCAAATATCTCGTACTCAATACCTGGAAAAATTATCTGTATTCGCCCAATGATTTCATATTTTGAGTCATGACAATTAGCTTATTTTATCTTGGAAGTTATTTAGAATGTTGCATTGATTTTCGGGAAGATTGAAGAGCACATACCAGTAGTTAACTTGATACGAAGTTGAAATTATTTGACAATGACAATTTGACGCCTATAAATCGTGCAGAAAATAATCTTTGGCCGAAGCAAAAAAACTGTTGAAGTTGATCAATACATCCACAACATTAGTGCTCCCGGTTTCTGAAAGGCATACAAATATAAATTTACTCTTTCGATAGTATTGTTTTTTAATTCGGTTGAACGTTACAAACAACTGTTGTATCATATAAATGAAAAGTAGAAGCTAACCAATGAAAAAGAATCACATACCCAATCAATTTACGATTTATAACCACAAATTATTTTATTCTTATACAAACACCTCCAAAAATACAGGTGGGAACCCTTTCTTATTTGTAAATTTTGTAAACATCCATTGCAGTCAACTTTTATCTAAAGGTTCATATTGAGTAATTATGGGTGAAGTATTTTTAAAATTTTAAAATATCTCATCCATAACTACGCAAAACTATTCAATGTAATAGATAATAGTTGACAGCCACAATGCAAGTTCACAAAATCAACAAACAAAAAAAAAAGTTCACATCCTATCATTTCCGTAAACACCCAAAGCTCGGCTACGTATTTGAACATATATTAGTTGAAAATGAAAAAGATCTCGATATTATAACTTCAAATCTTGAAATTATGACTTCTGAAAGCAAAAATAGATTATTTCAATAAATCACCAGTCCAACAATAGTGGAAGACAGAAGCAAAGTCTTACGATCATCACCAGTATACAACACAAGATTGATTGAATTGATGACCAACCAGCCGTTTTCAATATATGAGTCAAGCGTACATTCATACCAAGTCACATTTTTTCCCAGCTAATGTAACAATTGGGTGAGAGACCAGAAGATTATTTCTGAAAGAAATTGTGGTGCCTCATTCTAAACTTGGATAAAGGTCAACTGCAGAAGCTACCTTATCTCGAAGATTAAATCTCTTTGCTATTATTGGTCGAACATCTTGAACACCAACCAAACTCTCCAAAAACGGAAGCAAGTCCAGAAGAGCACGATCAGAACGATCGGAAAACCAACTTTCAATCGGAATCCCATTGTCTACTTGGAACCCAAATGCCTGTCCAGCATGAAAAAAGATATTTAGCAGAGCATGTCAAGACATTTTTATTCCAAAAATAATGGTTATGTTGATCTTCTATAAAATAAAGAACACGTTTCAATCCCACACCATAAGCATGGAATATTATCCTCAGGGCCCATAAATAGAGTAGTCAATGAGAACAATCAACTGAAAGAAACAGAGGATGCAGAAAACAGAGAAAATTTATTAGACAGCTCACAGCTCCATGTCTATCTTTCAATAAACAAAATATTATATAGGATTGAGATGGTAAAAAAGCTTCACATTTGGAAACCTAATCCAAGCTCGTTGCCGGCACTGACATCTATATCTCAGTTTTGTAATCTTTAATTTGACATTACTATTAAATAAAGTTCTACATTTTCAAACATGCCAATATTACCTAAAAATATTTATAATTATGCTGTCTTCTGGCATGATGATGTTGTAGACACTAACTTGCAGAAAAACATGTACGCATTAAGCAGCAAGCTAATCTTACCTGTGGCGAGTTATCAATAATAATAACACGAGCTAAATCTCTTCCAAGGACGGACAAGTCTTTGAGATAATTACCCTCTAAATAAACACAACTTTCCCGGAAAACCCTGTGACGAAATAATTTCCTCTTCGGATCTAGTACATTGAGAAGCTGCTCAGCATAAATGCTTTGACTGGCAGTGAAAACAATAATCTCAAATAAGCTAGCTACCCGCTCCATGAAGTCCTTCAAGTAAGGCCTACATCGTACATACACTGTATGATCCACAAAGTTAAATTTCACTTGAAAAGTGAAATCTGCATCTTCACAGTACTCAAGTGAAGAGTGCACTAATGTCTCTGCAAAGTAACGAACAGTCAAAGCATTAACCACAACATCACATGCACAGCATCAAAACCTTAAAAAAAATTGTGGATAGTTTATCATAATAGCAGTGCATGTATGACTGGCAAACAAGTGCATAAAATTTCAAAACAAATTACTTGCTGTCAACTAATTTGTATGCCCAAAAGGAATGTACAGAAAACAAGAGTAGGTGTTCCCACTAGAGAATAAATTTAGTACATACCATCCAAATCTAAAACCAGTGTGGTAGTGGGGCAGCTTCGAGTTTGCCTTGGAAGCAGTACAGGTCGAAATGTAGGGACCACAGCAGATAATTCAGGCAGATTTTTTATGAAAAGATAAGGATCAAAATCATCAACTTCTTCATCTTCATCAGTTTCCACACAAACTTCAACGGACATTGAGTTATCACTGGACTCTTCAATACATTCCAACTTGGATTGTTGCATAGCAAGATAGATGGCAGAAACTTCAGTTTCTATGTTAGTGTCATATCCATTCCCGATAGAGTTCAATAAATGAGGCACACTGGAATTTGCAGCATTTGAATATCTTTTCTCATTGTCTGCTTTATCTACCCTTTCATCCAATTCAAAGCTGTCTACAGGAGGATCAAATCCATTGTGACCATTGGTTTCCATTTTCGTAGTTCCTTGATAAAGAACTTGGTTTTTGCTCTCAATGATTTCAACTTCACCTGCCAGGAAAAAAAGTACGCGAAGTAAGCAACAAATAAATATGAACAATGTGTAATAAAAAGAGATAAAAGACTTTCCACCACATGCCCATTAGAAAGTAACACAGTATTCTTATGAAATTTTTCCCTAAGTCAGTCAGCAACGTTATCCTTTATAATAGTCAATACCAATACAAGCAAAGGACACAAGGAATATGTCCAGATGAAAAATTATAGCTGATTATCCACCAGAGACAATATATTGTTCAAGTATACATTGTCTTCTAGAAAAGCCAATGGAAGTAGATCTGTCAATGTAATCGTGAGAATTTTTCGAGTGCATATCATGCTTCATGTAAAGGCCGATCAGATTTCTTCATTTACCAAAATACCATGGAGGAAGTTAGAACCAATACCAAAATGTCAAACCAACCAGTAGACCTTAAAACACTGAAGATAGTTAGAACCATTACTCCTAGAACGTACCAAATTTGGGGAAACAGCTGACTCCATTCTTATACATGTGAAATGTAGGAGAAAATATTGTATCTGATGTGCAACATGCAGTTTCCTCTCCCCATCCCTGAGATAAGCAGGCCAACATCAGAAACTTAATGATAGAAAAACATTTTAGAACAAGTACAGTACAAATTTATCACATTTATAAGGAAAAAAGGCAAATGTGAGTAAACAACATTTTCCAGAATTAATTTCGACTCTGCAAAATGGAATTTAGCTACAAGGTTATTGTTCAAAGAGGGGGGAAATATAATTTAGGGAAAATAATAGCTTTTAAAATATATGAATTAAGAGCAATCTCTCCGCAGAAAACTTAAACCACATGATGCAAGTAAAACAGCATACATGAATAGACATCCAACAAACAACAAGAGTATCAGTTAATAATAAAAACATACAAATGCACCCATACGTGCAGAAAACAAAGGTTCACATAATCAAATCGAAGTAAACATGGTGGCAGTGACAACCTGGTGAGAATTGGTTGTGATATCATCTTCTGCATATGGTATGCAGGTTTCTTGAGACTCATTCCTTTTGGGAGGATGCTTTTTGCTCACCTTTTTAGTGGCACAGGCAGCTTTTGTTGGATCTACTGCATGTATACAGACATGTTACTAAAAATTTAATAAACATATTTATAATGATGAAAAAGACAAAAGAGTAATTGATGAAACAAATAAAAACAGGAAATCCAAGGCAAAAGTGATACAGATTTCTCATATAATAATATATAAAGAATAGATAAAAAATATAAAAGGAGAATCTTCGAGAAATATATAGTTTCACTGAATGCTTCGTTCAATAAATAGGTCATATATGATTCATAATTAGCATATGGAACAACAAAGGACATGCTTGAACCACCAATGAATTCTGTTGCAGGTTAAATAATCCACAGCAATTTGTTGGCAAAAGGTATTCAAAAAGTGGTAGCTACCTTTGCAAAGACAAAAAATAGTAAGATAGAAGAAGAGGGAAAAAATGAATAAAACAGAGAAGCAGAATACCCAGCTTTTGTTTTCTGGCAGAAGTGATCATATCTGAAACCACCTTATCAATGACTTGAGGTTGCTCTGCCAATCTTGTAGATGGTTTACACCCTGGGCTGGACAAATGCTGGACTCCATTTCCAGCCAAGATCTTTTTCCGCGTCTGCATTTTTCTTTAAAAGAATATTGACAAGTTCCACACTCAGGTCAGTGTGAACACAAGAATGACCACATCTACGTTATGATAGATTCACATCCAACTGGCATTTACCACAGAAATTGAGAAAGCACTACAGCTGCATCATCAGAAAAAAAAAAACAATTAGAAACTAACTTTATGACTTAACTTATCACAAAATTATTCATTTTTACCACTTGCACATATACAGCCAAGTACTAGTATAAAGATAAGAGTGCACATAGTTAATTCAAAAGACTAATCCCAAGTCATCAACATAAATCAAGTATGGTGCTTAATAATCAATAAAACTTCAACAATTAAATCACAATAACAAACATTTCTCCCATAACATCTAAAAGTACCACACTATTAGCTAGCCTATTACAATTCAGAGTAGCTCAGTTAAACTCAACTACCCAAGATCCATCTCTTTCTGCTACTTCAGATAAACAACCTAGAATAATTACAGATACTAGTTAAAAACGGATAACAAAGTAGACAATCGTCATCAACATAAATCTGAGTGTGGCACTTAATAATCAATAGAACTTCAAATCCTAATTCCAAATAGTAAACATTTAACTAGACCTCTAAAAGTAGCACATTAACTATCAAGTATACTACAACAGAACAGCTCAGTTAAACCCATGATACATCTTTTTTTGCAACTTCAGACTTATAACCAAGCATTATCACAGAGCCTAGTTACACATATGGGTAACAAAATAGACTAACCCCTTCAACACAAACCCGAGGGTGGTACTTCGTGATAAATAGAATTCCAAATCCTAATTCGCAACAGCAAACATGACCTCTAAAAGTACCACAGTACTAGCAACTCTAGCAGCTCAGTTAAACTCAACTACCCAAGATACAACTCTTTTTGCTACTTCAGATATAAAACCAAGCATTATCACAGATCCCAGTTACAAATACGGATAAGAAAGAATAGACTAATCTCTTCAAAACAAAGCTCAATACACTACTTCGCGATCAAAAAACACCGATTCACCACCACAATCATTCCACGTAACCTAAAGTCACTACCACCGATACAAATCAGAGCAATCCTCCACTACAAACCCCAATTCTTCAAAACCCTTCCCCACTACGTAAACAACAACATCCCCTCACCAAGAAACTAACAACAAGCTCAAACAAACCATCAAACATACAACCATCCCAACACTACCCAGCTCAAACAAATCACAAAACCCTAACCAAAACAGACCAAGAAAAGACGAAGCACTTCACCCCGCCCACACCCCCACCCCCCCACCACCCCCCGGGCACTGGCGGAAGCTAGCCGGAGCGGCAGTTTGCAGAGCCGGCGAGGTCGGGAGAGGAACGAAACCCTAGAGCCGTTGCCGGAGTCCGGCGAAGTCCGGCCGGCGAAGGGGGAGATAAAAGATTGGATCTTTGGAGGGAAAGCGAAAAAGAGTTCGGATTTTGGGGGTTTTGGGATTTACAATACCGCGCCTGAAATTTGGCCCCCTTTTTTGTCGCCGATAAGCTAGGAATCCGAGGCTCGCGCCCTGTATTTTTATTATTTTTTGTTTTTACGTGATGATAGATTACGGGATTTAGACGCGAGGTATTTATTGCCGTTGATATTTTTTATTTACGATTGAAAATGAGCACGTTCGTTGATAGCGTGATTTCACTGACGTATAGTAGTAATTTTAAAATTGGCGCAGCCTTTTCTATGTGTTTTTGTAGTCCGTGGTGGGGAGGTGTGGATGGAATCATGGGATCCCAATTTTTAAAATTTTGAAATTTGGGGGTGGCCACTCCCCGTTTTGCGTGGTTTGAATTTGTAGTTGCGTGCAGCATAATGCAATTTTGAATTTTCAACACATTTCATTTCAAGTGAGCTTTAACAATTGCAACGAGTTCAACACTTTTTACTTAGGGCCGGTTGGGTTGATATAAAAAAATTAGAAAATTTATCCCAAAATCATTGATCTTTAATTAAAAAATTATTATTATTAAAGCATTTTGTGGTAAAAAACAAATAAGATTTCAATTTACCAAGTGGTCTTCCTTGAAAATCTTATCTCCATCCTTTTTTTTAAAGAAACAAGTAAAATGAGGATATTTTTTTGCGAACATATTATTATACATCTAATATTTTTACATGGTAGCTAATTCTTTGTAAATTATAACTAAATGAGTTTCATATATTTCACATTTTTTTGTGCCGCCCAGATGGAGCATTGATAAAGTTAATGATGGTAGCTGCAATCTATGAATTTTTTTATTTATATTAAACTTATTTTCAAATTTGTCATGTGAAACTTAATTTGATGTAAAGCAACATTTTGGTAAATCAAGTTTAAGTGGCTTAAAAATTTATTTTTCAGTGTTCAGATTTGATTTGTGTTTGAATTAATTAATCTCAAGTTAACTGGAGCTATTTGATATCTCTACCAAGTTCAAATTCACCCTTTATCCTAATTTTCTCAAAACATGTGAAAAAGAGATCTTTCCAAATACATAATTAGATATTAAATGGAAAATTTGAGCCAAGCTGCACATTTTGCATTCATAGCCTAAGAATTTAAGTTGAGTCGAGGCAAACAAATGTGTCTAAGTTGTGTTCGTATTCATCAAATAATATGCTGAAACTTTGTTTATAATTTATCAATCTATTAATTCTAAGGTAAACACAATTGAACACAAATTCTTTTCGTGCTCTTCAAAATATGACCACAAATTCTTTTTGCGCTCTTCAAAATATGACCATTTTATCACCCTTACGAGTTTTTTATTGGATTTCTCTTCTTTAAGATATTCTTAATAACTCCAACAATTCTCACCAATAACCCTAATAATATAATAAGGGGTGGTTCTCTTATTCACTCACTTTGAAAGAAAACAAACTATTGTTATTAATAGAAAAAATGCCATAGAATGAATTTCAAGGCACACATATACACAAGAAAAAACACTTACATAAAAAATATCTTACAAGGTCAACAAAGCAAACAAGTTTAGACAAAGGAGAGGCTGCTATTAAGGGCGAAAATGTAATAATTGTTATTTATACCATTATTAGCGTCGAACTTCACATATCCCCTTAAATATATATTTTTATTATTTTATTATATTTTCTGGGCAATAAAAATTTATTTTGTGTAATTAATATTATATATATTTATATATTGACCAATAGAAGGGAATTTTAGAAATTCTAAGGGAAAGTGTTAAACATATGAAGACTCCAAAAAGGAAGATGCTTTACAACTAAATCCCTATAATAACACTTTAAGTTTAATCTGATAAAGAAAAGAGCTTTACAACTAAATCCCTATCATAACATTTTCAATTTAATCTGATAAATAAAAGGCAAGGATAAAGTAAACATCCAAAGACATGGAAGGTGGTCATACAAGGACTATGTCCATATTATAAGAATAAAACAACTTGGAAAATAAGCCGATGGACCCGAGGAGATTTAGTCAATGGTCTAGGGACTTTTGTGGGTTGAATAATACCAGTTGCAAGTAGTTCCTTGACCTATTTCTTCATTAGAGGGTACCTATAGGGTTTGACTACTATAGATAAAGTCTTTCTTGAGTGGCATTTGATAGTCCTCGGCTCTTTTTAGAGGCATGGTTTTAGGAATAGAGAATATTTTCTCAAAGTTTTGGAAGGCACCCTTAAGTTGCTTCTCCTGTGTGTCTAATAAGGTCTGAACTTATTGACCAGTCTTGACGCCGCTTAATACTAGGAGATTCATCAATAGTCCATGTTTCCACTTTTTGAGAGAATGAGAAAGTTGTCTCTTATCACACAACTGACTTGGAGGGGTAAATAACATTTGAGTGATTTAAAATTCCAAATTATTGAACCCAGCATTTTCAGCCATTGAATAGCAAAAACAATTTCAAATTCCTCTATTTGAAGTACAAAGAAGTCTGAATGGGTATTATACCCTGGTTGTTTCAATGTGGCACCTACACCCTTGTTCCAATGTGACACCCACACACTCGCCCAAACAACACATCTTGTCTCCATTCACAACCTATACCTTCAGCCTATTGTTAACTTGTACTCACAGTTTGAGCTTTTGGGCTAACTACGTGTTGAAAAAATTGTGTGAACTCCTTGAGTCAATTAAAATATCACCAAACTCTCCCCAACGTCCTCTTTGTGTTGAGAGTAATTGTACCAGTTAGGGCATTTAGAGATAAAGCATGAACCATGAAGTCTTCTTCACCACTACTTTTTTCCGTATCCAAATTATATTCATCCCTTACAGTAAATAGCTTTATGCATGTGTCTTGACAAAAACTTCTCGTCACACTTGAAGCATAGTCCGAGTTCTTTTCTTTCTTGTAATTGTTTCATAGTAAACTTTCTTCCATTGGGGGCCTCTTTGGCACCGGAACAGCAACACTTGACGCTTCTCCCTTGCTATGGGTCTGTCATATTCTCTTTCATTTGTCTCACTCTTATTTTCATTGTGCTATTTGGTTGGTTTCACATGACTTAAATTTTTGTCCTGAACCCATGTGGTGAAAACTATGGCAAATTAACTACCACTTCATCACTATTTAATCATGGTAAAATTTAAATATGGGATAGCCATGGAAAGCGCTAGCAGTTGCCAAATTTTTTTATAAAAAAGAACATGATATACTTGCAGCCACTTGATCAATGAGCCCTTTAAGCTTTGACCAGTTGCCACAAGATTGCCACCTATTCAAGTGAGCCCTTTAAGCCCTCCAATAAGGAAGAGTAATTTTTCCCAACTCACTCACCTCCTTCTGTCATCTTTCAAATGAAATAAAACTGGTCTCCTATCATTGGAGGGTTCAAAGGGGGCTCATTTGAAAGGGTCTTAATACATTCTCACCTCCTAGGGAGAGGGTGGTCATTGACTTTGCTCCTCTCAACTCTCATCTTCTTTTCCCTCATCGCTTTTGATCCTCACTACGGTAATTTCACCATCGCCGATGATTGTTTCACCATCATCGCCGACCATCTAACCATAACCACTTGCCAATATGCCATTGTTGCTTGTTGTCTCCAACCCTCTCTTCTCAACAATTTCTAC
Organism: Piper longum; assembly: GCA_032619315.1. NCBI lineage: Eukaryota > Viridiplantae > Streptophyta > Magnoliopsida > Piperales > Piperaceae > Piper > Piper longum. The sequence continues at coordinate 17,290 of JAVDBV010000501.1, forward strand.
ACAGCCATAGTTCACAATGAAAGATATATTGAAAAAGTTGGATAATCCCTTTTTTGTTTCTCTTTTTGTTGAGATTTTATGTTATTTTTGTGTTTTTACATATTTGATTGTCTATGTTTGGTTTCACTACTAGAAAAAGCATATTAGCTACCGCATTTGTGGTTGCTAAAGACCACAAATCTGGTCACTAATAATATTTGCAACTGGAATTGCAACCAGAAGATGCAATCGCAGAATATGAAGTTGCTAATGATTTTGTGACCAAAGAGGCATCTGGCCACAAATGTTGATATCAGAAAAAGCTAATGCTTCACGGTTGCACACCGTGAATGCAATTGCAAAAGCGGTCGCTAAATTTTTTACAACCGAAATCTTAATCACAAATGTTGTTGCAAAGTGGACTCCCGATTGCAACGAAGTCACAAACGATCACAAATCCATCGTAACTGAAGAAAATAGAAAATAAAAATTATTTTATTTTATCTTGTAATTCCCTATTAAATACAATAAAATAACTAATATCACACAGATTTAAAGAGCATGCAACTAATCAAGATATTATAAATTGAATTATAATTATTTATCACATACATCAATATGCCAAATATAATCAATATTGTATGTCAAATCCCTTGGATAATATTGTAACGACCTGCCCTAACCGGCCGGGTGTTACTGAAAAATATATACGATGTAAAATAACATTTAAGAATATGAATTATAACATGACAAATAAATTAAAAAAATTATTAGTCATAAAAATAAATCATCTTATGATAGCATGCATCAAAACATAAAATAAATTAACTACTTAAGCAAATGTCTCACAGTCTCGAACTGTTTCTCGTAGCCACACTTATAAATCAAGAGAGTAAAAAGGAAGTCCAATTTATTATCAATTCACCAAACCTAATTTGGTAAGAGAACCGTCCACCACATTCTTAAGCATGAGTCCGAAGTTGTTCACCTGCGGTTATAGAATCGCGTTAGTGATAAAACCACTGTCATATAATTACATGAAACAAGTTAATATATTCCTCATTAATGTTTCACAAGTCTTTCAGTGATTATGAGCCTATGTCGATCTCTTATTATGCCAGGAGGGGTGGCCACCCCATCCGGCTACCATCTCATGCATGCGCACCCACGCTACATGGCTCACGGCCTGTAGTTACCAATATTTGTCATTGACTCACCCTATCGGTGTCACAAGTGCATAATGAGTCGTCTTTCGCCATTGTGCACTGTCACCCCTTTCGGCATGGGGGCAGGTATTTTATCTTTTAAGTAATTTAAAAGTGCATCCCTATATCGGACTGAGTCAATTCCTTAACTCCGGTTGCACTCAGTGCATGATTGTCGAATCTGGGCTCAGGCCGACCAGGGCTGCCAAAAAGGGAAAATACAAATTTTAAATAATTATACGGACCTGAAAGGTTGACCGATATACTAAGAATGAGACGAAAAATTAATTTAGATGAGTGGAGTCATGCGTCTTAAGTTGATGAGTTCAACCTGTGTAACCTATATCGAAACCCATTGCTAGATAAAATACGAATGTCTCTATATGATACATGTTTATGGTGTATGCTCATTTAGGTGCATCAGTATATGCATATTTATAGGAGGTATTCTCGTTAAGAAAAATATATTTGAAAATATGTGAAAATATAATAGTACGAATTATAATAATATATAGCTTAAAGTTAGATGAATTCATAACCCTCCTCAATCAAAGGCAATTTTCCCACCTATTCAATAGTATATCACATATGGCTGGCAAAACTAGATGTCGGACGTCTCTTTCGGAGATCCAAAGTTATAAATAGTGTGGGTACTCAACGCCGAACTATAGGAGAGTAGTCAGCAATTATTGCCCGACTTGAAAGACATCGGCCGGGGATAACCTTAGTTGGGTAAATTACTATGATTTGTTTATAATTAATTATGATAATTTAATAATCATCCTTTAATTATTTAAAATATAAGAAATCCAAACATACCACAATACAAATGTATTTAATTCAATACTATCATTAATCATAATTTAAATATAAATTATGATTATAGCTAATTTAAACTTAGTTGCATTAAGTAAAATTAAACATATCCTAAAATGTATCGATAATTGATCTAATCCCATGCATGCTTCAACATATTAATCATGCAAGTACTAATTTAAACTTATTGAAGAATAATTCAAATCAACAAAATTTAAATATAAATTCAATTAAATAGAAATATACTATATAATCAATATAGCCAATTAAAATTTACAAACAATACACAAATATTATTTCAAAAATTAATACAACTGCATTCATCACAATTACATAAAAAAACATTAAACTTTAACTACGACATTTATCATCAGCATCAATTTTTTTTAAAAAAGTACCTAATTTCCATCGGCGGCGTCCATCCCCAACGCAAGGAGGGCCGAGGAGGATGAAATGGCGGTGGCGTCGAACATCAGCGGAGAGGCACGACAGCGAGGGACGACGGCATAGGACACAGTGATGCACGGCGACGATGATGAAGGGTGGCAGTTGGATGATCGCAGGCAGCGGTGGGATGATCGCCGGCAGCGCTAGGGTAGGGCTCGATCGATTGTTGGGGGCTTCGGCCCCCAATTTTTTTTCAAGATGTCAAAACTTTACAACCAGCTTGTGACCACAATCCACCCGGTCGCTAATCATCTGTTAAACTATTATTTGCAACCGCATAAGTAACGAAGAAACAGGTTTCAAGTATTTTTAAAAGCGACCACTTAATGATCGGAAACTCAGTCGCAAACATAAATAAACTACTAGCGACTGGCATTAGTGACCGGCCTTAACGGTTACAAAATGCCGAACACGAAGTCGGTCGTTAAGCAGCCGCTATCAATGGCAAATAATTTTACTGCCGTGCATGTGGTCACAAATTTTCCCCATTTCTATCCAGTGCAGTCGCTCACGGACGTTTTCCTACTAGTGGTTTACCGTTGGCCCGTATATTATCTTTGTCTCGTTCAGATTGTGGTTACCTGATTAGAGTGAATGATTGATAGTTGTTCAATTAACTAATTTAGACTTGTGGAATATATACAAAAGAGTTGGTGAAGTTTTTTTACGCCTCTTATTTTTATATCATTTGCTACTCTCGAGACCATAGCAGTTTCTAAATGTGAGAGAGAGATAGGCTTGCTTTTCGTGCCTCATTTATTATATATATAATTCATATCGGTGAAAGAGAAGTTGGCTCTCAGGAGGAAGACTTAGATGATCTTAATTATTTAAATTGTAGGTACATATGTTATTTTGATTTTCATCAATAAGATCCTTTATGTGTTTTCTCTGCTAGCTAATCAGGGCGTTGTAAGAACTCTCATATGTGTTTGGTATTATCGTTTTGCATTAGCTATAATGCAATTTATGGGGGTTATATTGAACTGTGTTTACTCTGTGTATCGTTACAATTTACTCAAATGTAATATTTTGTATATTTGACCTTATATTTATTGATTTGTAAGCAATTCGTCAGCTACCCTCTTTGAGAAAAATGACTTTCTATGATGTGGCTGCCTCACGCTCTTATGTGCCAACGAGCAATAAGAATAAATATTTTATAGTACTAATTTGTTCATAAAAGCTTATGTACAGCTAAGATATCCTAGAATATTTGTTAATTATCAAGGATCATGATCACTAGTTCTGTCCATTGTTTTTTTTTTTCCAGCAAGTTTTGAATAAGTGAATACAAGTTAAGGCTTCACAAAATTTACATATCCTACTGAAAGATATTGAGGAAAATATTTCATTGTATATATACTTGAAAAAATATGAGCAAAATCCAAACTAGAGGTAGATGAAGACTCCATATTAGGATTATTTTCTAGTTAATTAAGACTTGGAACGTGATCACCAGCTCATTATTTAGACAAACTTTAATGATCAAATTAACAAATGCCTATCATGTTAAAAGTTATTTTGGTTTTACATTATAACTTATAATTAATTTATTAGGCTCTCTCGTGAAGATGTTCCACTTAAGAATCAAGTGAAACAATCCATAGAAAGAAAGTCTCATCTGAGCATAAACGTTGATGAAGAGATTAGCATATATTTTTTAACATTTATTTCAACTTTAATGTTTTTTAGCTATTATGTGATTTAGCTGGTGATATAGCTAATCAAGTGACTTTATTTTGTATGGGCGAAGAAAAAATGAAAAGTTCTAGAAGAACAAAGAGAAAGGAGTTATTTTTCATGGGAATCATTACAAGACAATTATTTACTCAAGATTTTAGTATAATTCATTAATGAAGGAAGCAGATCAAAGGATAGGATATTCTTTAAAGAGGTTTGGAAAGAATTTATTATTAGCTTCAACTAAGAAATGAGTCTTGACAATAAATAGTCCATTTTCAAAACTTTAAAAGCCACATGTGGCATTTTCAAAGCTTTGAAAGAAACTAGTTGACTTGGTTAACAAAAAAAATAGTGGCCAGTAAAGTGTTGGAGAATCTACCAAGGTTGGATTATTATTCAATTAAACTTGCCTTTATTAATATTATATCCAATTAATACCAATAATTATTTATGTTGTTTGTATGTACATCCTTAAGCAAAACAAAGTAAGTTTTAAAGTTGTCAAGGTTTATAGCATTGGGATGATTCTTGTCTTGTCATAGGAAAAGACACAGCCAATAGAGAATTTAGCTAAAGACATTTTGGATAAAAATATATATGATCTTGGGAGAGAATGTGAAGATGTATTGGAGATGGATCATGATGAGCATACAGAAGATGAAGTTTTTAACTGAAAATTATAGACCATCTACTTCCACTGGAAAAAGAAAAATTGTCGTTGATGACATGGATGATAGACTATTGTTGGTTGAAGTATTTGAAAGCTATATTAGAATAAAATGAAAGCCAAGGTTGAAGTAGATGATTGATGGGAGAGCGTAAACAACAATTTACCAGTTTTGCTAGTTGAGATTCAAAGATTCTCACCAATTATCTAGAGAAAGTGTATTTATACCGGGAAGAATGTACATTTCCTGAGTCCAAGCAAATATATATATATATATAT
>JAVDBV010000502.1:0-20087 GCA_032619315.1 Piper longum
CCCTCCGCCGCATGCCCACCCGCCCGCCGGTCAGCCCGCCCTCGAGCGACCAACCCCCCCGCCGCACGCCGCCGCCTACACCCCTATGTTCCGGCAACCACCACCCTGCGCGGCCCCCCGCCAGCCCCCAGCCACCGCCCCGTGCCACGACCTCCACCCACCCCCCACCCCCGAAAGCGGGCGCCCCGCCCATCCCCAAACGCCCTCCCTGTCAAGACCGCCACCTCCCTCCTCCACCGCGGCCGCCCACCTGCCCCCAGCCGCCGCCCCTGCCACGACCACCACTAGGCAGCGCATAGGAATATTATTGTATATATATATACTTCTTTAGTCCTTACCAATAGATCCTTTAATTTTTGCTATCATTATAGTACTTGGTCTATGATAAAAGGAAGCTCTAAATCTAATAACTTAAAGCTGGTATAAATTGGGGAAGATGAGAGCGTCGAAAACAAAATATTCCGAAGTCAAATTTAATTAAACTCTATTTGAAATAAATTAACATTTCATCATACAAATCAAAATTATACATTGTTTTTATGAACCTAATCACATTAAAAAATATTATAAACATATTTGCCATCTTAAACATTTCAAAATTAGTTATTAAAAACATTTAATTTGATAACATTCCCCATAAAATATACATTTTGTGGTTATTTTTAATAACTTTTTTGTCTGGCATGTGCTTATATGTATCGGTTAAAAAAACCAAAATTTTTAGAAGTGCCAATTTTTTTGTGGTAATTCCTTTATTATATAAATCCTATATTATATAAAAGAGGGTGAGGGTAATTTAACGAACCGATTCTTATTATAAAAAAAATTAAATTATAAACTGAAGAAGTTGTTAATCAAATTAAAATTTTATAATTTATTTTTATTAATAAATAAGAGTTTATCTTAATAATTACTAAATATAAAATTAAATTAATAAATTTTATAATTTATCCAATTAAAAAAAATTTTCCCAAAATTTCTAGGCTTACTAGACAATCTTTTCGGAAACTCTGATATTATGAAGTCTCTAACTAGCATTTCTTCAAAAGAAGTCCTTAACAAAATTGAAGTAGGGTCTATTCATATGTGCGGAAGTAAGTTGAGTGTTTGGTTTTAGACCTATTTGGTGTCAAATTTACGTACATTCGGGTGTTTCGATCTTGGATTGGAGTGTTTCGTGTTCTTTTTTGTGTTTTTTTTGGGGTTTTGGTGTTGTGGAATGTGGAGATGGAGGAGGAGAAGGTGGCGGTTCCGCTTGTCTTCAATGGACACTCTCGACCAGTCGTCGACCTGCACTACAGCCCCGTTACGCCTGATGGGTTCTTCCTCGTCAGTGCTAGCAAAGGTAATTGAGCTCTGAGTTTGGTAGTATGTACTATTTGGGGTCAAGTATGTGGCGGATTAGCTGTATTTGTCTGAATGCTATGTGCGGCTGCTTATTCATGGAGACCTTCTTGCCAGAGCCATGATTTTAATTTTTAATGTGAGATAAGCAGAGTATGTGATGGAAAGAAAAGACGAACTTAGGATAAGGGAAGAGAGTGTTGAAATTCGAGGGGGTTGAATGGAAGAATAGAAGGAAAAGAAGCAGCTTAGAAATCCAACAAAACAAAAAACTTTACAAAAATAATCAACCTGTAAAAAATCACTGTCTATGATAATATATTTACAGGCTCAGGACTTGAGAATCCTAATAAGGAAATATTAAACAATAGTTTAACAGTGTTGGGTATCTGAATTCAAATTGAAAACATTAGAATATCAAATATTAATAAAACACGAAATAAAACGCTTTTTTTTTGGTTCATAGTCTATATACCTAAATCATGTAGAGCATGCCCTGCATCAATATATTTAGAAGGACTATCGATTAATATATATACCTAAATCATTTTGATGGAGCAATTATAATTCTTTAAACAGCTCAAAGGAGCTGATTGGTGATGTTTTCTTTTTAAAAATTTTAAAAAAACCTTGACTCTACCTATTTCTATCTCGGCTCGGGATCATTTTGTCTGCTTATTTGTGATCAATAATTACTTAATGCGTTATACCCTCTTGTCTTTGTAATGAGCTTAAAGGGAAAGATATGGTTTGAAACTTTATTTTATTTTATTTTATTTTTTTACAATGAATCAAGATTCAAAGAACATTTCAGAGAGAATTGTCAGTTTATCTTGCTTTTATTTTTCTAAACAAAATGTAGTTTTTTGCCATTTTTTAAAAAAATTTTGGATGAAGTTTTCCCTGAGCCCTTATTTCTTCTAATTCATAATTTCCCATATGCGACAGATTGCCGTCCAATGCTCAGAAATGGAGAGACTGGAGACTGGATAGGAACCTTTGAGGGACACAAAGGTACAGCTTGGAGCTGCTGTCTTGACACCAATGCATTACGTGCAGCGTTCTCTGCATATGTCATCCCTGTTGACCTTCGATCCAGTTCTTGCTTCAAAGAGCATAAATTGCTAATTTGAAGGATATTCTGTTTTTAACCGTTGTGTTCACTGTTCATCTATATTTGAAAGAAAGAATAAAAGATAATAATTATGTTTAAAATTTTCATTCTACTTTTGTTTTTTATTACTGATGCTAGCTAGCTATGACATTGATAATTCCAAGATGTTTAAGCAGGACTTACAGAAAATGAGTGCCTTCGTAGTTTTAGTGAAATTATGTATCAGGACCTGGAGATTTGTTGTCATAATCTCTGGAGAACATTGTGTCTTGCTTTTCCGGGAAATATGTATTGTTTCGTAGTGTTAATACTTGTTGTCTGTGTTTTTTATTGTTATTTATGTTTTATTAAAGATCTTTGGTTACATGTTTTTTGAGTAATTAATTCCTTAGTTCAGAAGTTTCCCCTAGAACTGGCAGTTGCTATTCCGTTTTAGATACTTTGTCATTCAGCTGTATTTTACTATGCACAAATATCTTTTTGATGGATTGATTCCAAGGTTTTGCATATAGGGCAGTAAAAACCTGAAATGTTTTGCTTCATTAATCTATTTTATAGCATATATTGCAGTTATCATCTAATATCTTTTGTTTTCCCTGCTTCTATTAGTAATTAACGATGCCAAGTGCTTGTGTAAGAATGAGAGAAATATTTCAATTTGACCAAATTTCGTACTGATTGCGCAAATCTTATATCATGTAATCCCTGTATTGGAGTTAACCTTGGTGATCTTTGAGCCAAAAATTTTGCACAATAAAGTTACATATCTGTAGTGTCTACTGTCTGGGAAGGGTGCCATGTTAGGCATGCTTTCCCTGCTTCTTTGACATTTGACTTGTTGAAACTAGAAACTTTTTTTTTCTTTCTCCATGCAGTTAGAGGTCTCATGATTTCTCCAGCTTCACACCTCCTGTGCCATTTCGAAAGAAGAACAGAAGAAAAGCTCACTGACCCTGTCACGCTGCTGGTGCATTTATAGTTTGAAAATCAGTTGGTGCATTACAATTATCTATGGAGTTGATTTAGGATCTGATTGTTGTCAATTTCCAGATCATTTACCACCGTCACCTTCCCATTCTCCTATTTCTTCAAACCAAGACAAAAATGCCATAAAACCATCTCCATCTGCAATGAATCCATCCATCAAAGGTGCAAAGTTCACACCATTGCTCCCTCCTCTCTTTTTCTCTAACCGCATCTCTTTCAGGTAAATGTGATATACTGGGCTTTTCAGGGCCTGTATCTCACCCAATGCTGCCTCCCATAAGTTCCCGGAGGAAACCAAAACCTGCAATATCACCAGTTCTTCATACCTTGCCACCTCCACCTCCAACCAAAGGTAAGCATATAATGTATTTATTTAGTTCATTTGATGACCGTCATATCTGCTTAGCTAGCACGTCATCAATCATGGGGGTTTCTGTTTGTGAAGATTAAGTAAATACCCTTAACATATTTTAGGTTTCTTTTATCTCGATCCTTTTAAATATGTGAATATGCTTCTCCTTTCGTCAAGAATGTTTTTTGTGAGATACCAAGCAATTGTCCTACTATTTGCAGACTGTTCATCTTTGACATGCTCTGAACCATTGACAAATACTCTTCCTGGATCCCCATGTGGTTGCATATGACCCATGCAAGTTGGACTCCGTCTCAGTGTGCCACTTTATACATTCTTCCCTTTAGTTTCAGAACTTGCGCAGGAACTTGCTGCTGGACTATTCATGAAGCAAAGTCAGGTCTGAGTTATTGGTGCAAATGCTGCTTTTGAGCAATCGGCTATGACCATTGTTCTCATTAATTTGGTCCCTGTTGGGGAGAGTTTTGATGACCCTACAGCATTACTTATCTACCAGAAGTTTTGGCACAAGAAGGTTGTTATCAAGCCTAATATTTTTGGCAGCAAATATGATGTGTTATGTGTTTTCTACCCAGGTACACTAGAGTTTCTCAATCTCTCTCCATCCTTCCACCCCTCCTGGTTAAATACATAAGCTTCATTTATGTTGCAGGTCTTCCTCCCTCACCACCTATGTCACCATCGAATATTACTATAGAAGACGGCCCACTCATGACAGGGGGTCATTATAGGGCAATCAATCCTCTGGGAGTTGATGTTAGAAAACAATGGAAGAAAAAATTAAGTGGAAGCCTGATTGCTATCATAGTTTTGTCATTTTCTATAGTACATGTTTTATGCATTGGAGTAATATGGTTTTTGTTGTTAAAAAGCCATTGGCATGATAAGCACCAGCCTTTGTCAACACCTAAAAATTCACAGCCAACTGGAAATCATCAGGTATATGACCAGTCTCGCAACTGATGCATTTGGGTGTAGTTTTTGATCTGTATTTTAAAATTTTGCTTATTTTACCGTACATTGTCATTACAGTGGGAGCCGGATCGATGTTTTATGGAAGTGGATGCCCAAGTTCTGCATCATTGTCCTTTCCTGCATAGCAGCATATACAGTCTCAGAAAAAACATTTAGTTTGGGTGAAATTGAAAGAGCTACAGATAAATTTGATGATACAAAAATACTTGGGGAAGGTGGTTTTGGGCATGTATACAAAGGCGTTCTTTAAGATGGCACAGAGGTGGCTGTCAAGGTTCTTAAAAGAGACGATCAGCAGGGAGGCCGGGAGTTTTTGGCTGAGCTTGAGATGCTCAGTTGTCTCCATCATCGAAACCTAGTCAAACTTATTGGTATTTGCACTGAAGAGCACAGTTGCTGTCTGGTATATGAACTCATTCCAAATGGCAGTGTGGAGTCTCACTTACATTGTATGCTCTCATTGTCCCTGTTACTGGTAAGCACATTTTTTTTTGGTAAAATGTGATTCCTAGATATGCTTCGTTCTCAGGGTTGACAAGATAATTGCTCCATTGGATTGGGGTGCTCGAATAACTGCTCCATTGGATTGGGGTGCTCGAATGACCATCAATAACCAGTCATCCCGGATTGTGGTCTTGACCCAAAGGGAAGTATATGAAGATCAAGGACTCTGGAAGGGGGTTAGCAGCCATAAAAGTGGACAATTATATTGCTGTTGGCACAATTTTTTCCATGTGAACCTTCCCATTGGTACGTGATCGATGGTTGCATCTCCCTTATTGTAAGAGATCAGCCATCGGTGCTAATTCATGAAACTTGAAAGCGAACAGGTCTCCAGTTGTGAGCAATGCTTGCATCTCTTGTAGCTGAGTTATTGTATGAATCAGGCTCGATTCATCAGATAATTATGTACAGTTAATCATTTTTTAATTAAGAAACTGGATAGGACAATCCATCGAGGAATGCTAAAGAGTGCATGCCAAGCATTGCATGGCTGAAAAATTCCCAAATTATGACTAAAATTAATGTGAATGGCCAAAAAGTTGAGTACTTTCCCAATCTTATTACAGGCATCAATCTCATAAGACTTGGAAAAGACGAAGTGGTGATCAGAGGAAGGGAGTTGGAAATTAAGAACAAGTGGATTGGAAAAAACGAACGATGGAAGACGTTCAAAGATAAAGTGAAGTCTAGTCTCGGTAAATAGAGAGCTTTAAAAAAGATACTTTCTTTTTTGTTGGAAAGTAAAAAATATACTTTGAGAAAAGAACAAAAAAAACAAGAGGCTCTGGTCAATTTCCGCAAGCAAAGACAAACCAATAGCCTTTTATTTTGTTGGCTCTAGTTTTTAAAATAGGTGGAGACAATTTTTCTCACCCTCTCTATAAGTAAATAGCAGATTTATTTAAAATAAATCTTTCTCGAACGTGCTGAATAAATTCTCATCTAACAGTTATAAAAGTTGTTGAATTCTAGGATTAATTATAATAACTAATTATATTTTGTTATTTATTGAATTATAATTAAATTTTGTAAAAAATGTTCTATTGAGATAGATAGATCATGTGGCCCTTACTGAAAGTCAATTGAAATTGTTAATTTCCATGCGCTGAAACCCAGACCCATGTTTATTCATTCATCCGAAACATAGCACTTACTAAATGGCAATTGCAATTGTAACATTTCTACACACCAAGGCCAACCCATGCAAGTCCATTCCTTTCCATGACTCAAGCTTTAAAAATTGTTAATATTTTAATTATGAATATTAATGATATGTAGTGTATTGTCATACGAGAATATTTGAAAAATTTGATGAAACAGATTATCAATGGTGGAGGATGTAGATTATGGATCATACGAGAAGTAACCACATCAACCGCTTATAAGTACCAAGCCAGAAGCGATGTAAGACGAGGAGTGGGCCTTGTTGGATAGGTAAGACTTAGCTATCGTTTGATTGTGTTTGCACAATCGGTGGCATTTAATGTCTCCAAACAGATAACTGTCAAAGGGTTGATGGAAGTATTAGCTAGTATTTATGAGAAGTCATCAGCCTCTAACAGGTTATTTTTGTTGAGGAAGTTTGTCTATTTAAGAAAGCCCAAAGGTAAATCTATTACTAATCATTTGAATGATTTCAATAAAATTTGGACACAACTTGAATTTGTGGAGATGACCTTTAATGAAGATATTAAATCTTTAATGTTCATGTTTTCTTTGCCGGAGAGTTGGGATATGGTAATTACATCTATAATTAATGCATCAAAAGAACAACTAAAGTTTGATGAAATGCTTAATGCAATCTTGAATCAGGAGATGATGAAAAGGAGCATGGTAGATAGTACACCTTCCATCTCATGCACAGCTTTATCAGTGGACAAAAGCAAGGGCAAAGAAAGAGGAATAGGTCAAAGTAGAGGTCCTAAGAACCGAGGGCACTCTAAATCGAAAGGAAAATTCAAGGGTCAGCCTATTTGTTGGATTCATGACAAGGAAGAATATGTAAAAAATGATTGTCCCGAGCGAGCCACGAATGTAGCTGATGTTGTAGATGGTCATGAAGGGAAAATTCATTTATATATTCATGATGATTACAAAATAGATACATGGTATATTGATTCAGGTGCTTTATTTTATTGTACTTTTCACAAAAAAATGGTTTTGTGATTTTGTCGAGAGTGAGTTTGGATATGTAACAATTGACAATGGTCAGAAGTGCAAAATTGAAAGCAAGAGAGTGATTCATTTAAAAATGCATTTTGAAGGTAAACTTATTCTCAAAGAGGTTAGGTATACACCTGAATCGAAAAAGAATCTTATATCTATCAACAAGCTGGATCAAGAGGGCTATATGATCACATTCGAAAATAATTAGTGGGAGATCACCAAGGGAGTATTGGTGGTGATTAAGGGGAAGGCGGTGGGCACATTTTACCCATTGTCTACCAAGGTAGATCCACTTGTTTCTTTGGCTGCTGAGAAGAATGACATAACAACTTTATCCCATAAAAAGCTTGGTCACTTGAGCGAGAGTGGGATGAGGATCTTACATTCTAAAAAAGTTTTGACAGGTATAATTGATTCTGAGTTTGGTTTTTGTGAAGACTATGTTTTCAGTAAACAGAAACGGGTTGGATTCGCAAAGGATGGGTAAGAGATGAAATCCAAAAAGTTGGAGTTGGCTCATATGGATGTTTGGGGGCCAGCCTATGGTAAATCTTTTGGAGGCAATTTCTATTATGTTACTTTCATTGATGATTTTTTAGGAAGACATGGATCTACACTATTAAAAAAAAAATCAAAAGTCTTTAACATTTTTAAGATATGGAAAGCTCGAGTTGAGAATGAAATAGGTTTGAGATTCAAATGTCTTTTGTCGAATAAAGGTGAAGAATATTGCAATAAAGAGCTTGACTCTTATTGTGAAAATGAGGGAATTAGAAGGATCAAGACAGTGCCAAGGACACCAAAATAGAATGGGGTAGTTGAGAGAATGAAGAGGACCATCCTAAAGCAAGCGAGAAGCTTGAGAGTTTATGCTGGACTCCCTTTGCATCTTTGGGGTGCCACTGTGGATACAACTGTCTATCTAATCAATCGAACTCCATCAAGCATATTAGATGGAAAAATATCAGAAGAGGTATGGACTGGTAAGAAAGTTGTTTACTCTTTTCGTATAGTCTTTGGTTGTATTGTATATGCACATATTAGTAGGGAATCAAGAAAGAACCTTGATTCAAAATCCGTCAAGTGTGTATTTCTTGGATATGGGGGTGATGAGTATGGTTACAGGATGTGGGATTTCGAGAATAACAAGGTGTTTCGAAGTCGGGATGTTGTGTTCAATGAAGAGTGCATGTACAAAGACATGAAGAAAGAAAAGAGTGAGCAGTCTAAAGAAAAAGAATATATGGAGCTTGATGAGACAGATGAAGAGATATCAAGTGCTAAAAATCAAGGATTTGTTCCAAGTGATGTGGAACAATTATCTTCTAAGAAGAACGAATAAGAAGGTGAGTCACAAGCTAATCAACCAAATAGTGATGAATCAGATCTGAATATTCTAATGCATAAGTTGAAATTGATGACTTAGAGCCACTACAAGAGATAATTGTTGCTCTTGAACTAAGGAACACAATGGTCAGAAAGTCTACTAAAAAATTAAATTTAATTGTACAACATGTTTTGTATACTGATGTAGGAGAACCGGAATCCTATGATGAAGCCACGAGTAACAAAGCTCATCTTAAGTGGGAGTTAGCCATGAAGGATGAGATTTCATCATTGAAGAAAAACCATACATGAGAGTTGGTGAAATTACCACCAAGAAAGAAGGTTATACAAAACAAGTGGATTTATTGGGTCAAGTCTGAAATCGGTGGTATACAATTGGTATAAGACAAGACTTGTGGTGAAAGGTTTTAGTTAAAGAGAAGGAATTGATTTTCATGATATATTTGCACCTGTTGTAAAAATAACTTCTATTAAAATTATTTTAATTATTATGGTTGTAAAGGGGTTGAATTTAGAACAACTTGATGTAAATACACCTTTCTTTCATGGTGATTTGGAGGAGGAGATTTATATGGAACAACGAAAAGGATTTGAAGTCAAAGGTAAATAAAATATGGTGTGTAAATTGAAGAGGAGTCTATATAGACTCAAACAAGCACCAAGATAGTGATATTTAAAATTTGACAAGTTTATGTTGGTTAATGAATTTGGTAGGAGTAATTCGGACCGCTGTGTGTATCTACAAAAGTTTAATGAAGGCAATTATATTATTTTAACTTTGTATGTAATTGGCGTGCTTTTTGCTGGGACTTGTATGAAGAAAATCTTTAATCTCAATATGAGGTTAGCCAAGAGTTTTTCTGTGAAGGACCTAGGTGAAGCAAAATAACTTCTTGGGATGCAAATTACCTGAAATAAGAAGAGCAAGAAGTTGTTATCTCAAGAAGGTTATGTGAAGAAAGTTCTTGAGAGATTCAACATGAAAGAACAAAGTGCTAAGAGTGATGAGGATAAAGTTTACATGAAAATGGAGCCATATGCTTCAGCTATTGGAAGTCTTATGTATGCTGTGGTGAGTAGAAGACCAGATATTGCACATGCAGTGAGAGTAGTGAGCAGATTCATGAAGAACCCAACAAAAGAACACTGGAATGCGATGAAATGGATTTTCAGGTACTTGAAAGGAACTTTTAATTTTTGCTTGTGTTTTGGGGGTGATAATATTGATGTGCAAAGTTATATGGACTCAGACCATGCTAGAAATAGAGACAATAACAGGAGCATATTAGGATACATCTTTATAGTTGGTGAAACCATGGTGAGCTGGGTTTCCAAATTACAAAAGATAGTTGTTCTATCTTCAACTGAAGTTGAATATGTGGCTGCTACAGAAGCTAGCAAGGAATATTTGGATTAAAACTTTAATGAATAAGTTAGGTTATTATGGGGTTGATCGTAGGTTGTTCAGTGATAGTCAAGGTGCGATCCACATAGCCAAGAACTCAACATTTCATTCTAAAACTAAACATATTTAGTTGAGGTATCATTTTATCATATCTTTGTTAGAAGAAGATAAATTAAAGTTACAGAAGAGTGGGCAAAAAGAATCTGATAGACATGTTGATCAAACCAGTGGAGGTACAAAAGTTGAGTTTTTGCTCAACTTTGGTGAACTTGCACTAACATGCAGGTGAATGACTTATGCAACGAACAAGTGGAGGAAGAATTAGGACTGGGGTGTTCCAATCAGACTCTAAGTGGGAAATTGTTAATATTTATAATTATGAATGTTAATGATGTGTAACCCATTATTACACTCGGAATACCAAAAAAATCTCGGAATACTAAATAGAGGTGACTGTTGTTGTTTCATGGAAGATGAAGGGTCTCAAACCATCTCTATAAATATGGATGTATTTTCCTCATTCTAAAATAAGACCGGGAAAGACACGATGAGAGAGAAAATGAGAGAAATGGAAAGGGAATATAGAGATAAGAAGAGGGCAATATAGAGTATTGAAATAGAGAAATCTTGTAATCTCAATTATATAGGTTAGGTGAGTAATTTTCTTGTACATCTCTATATGTTTGATGACTGTAATTTCTAGTTGAAGTGGTGAATTATTTGTTGTTGTCTCGTGGTTTTTGACTCTTGAGAAAATGAGGTTTTTCACGTTAAATCTCTCTTCTTTTGATTTATTTTTATCTTATTTTTCAGTCATTATTTTCCCATATTTTGTGTTCATTGTTGTTGACCTCCATCTTTGGGGATTTTTCTCAACAGAAATGACAATTGCAATTGTTAATTTCTACATGCTGAGACCTAGACCCATGTTTATTTATTCCTTAGAAACATAGTGCTTACTAGATGACAATGGAAATTGTCAATTCCTAAACACCAAGACCCACCAATGCTTGGCCATTCCTTTTCATGACTCAAGCTATTGGAAAGATGCATCCTGGGTAATTGAGGAGATTATGACGTGGAGATAAAAGTCAAAACCAATTTTTAGGGTTAAATTAACCAACCTGCTTAATTGACGCCTCTCTCCCTCTATAAATGGTATCAGTTGTGTTGAACTCAATTCCGTAATAAATATACCTCCTTGGCCCCTTGCTCTTTGGTGTAGATTGGTTTTTGATCAAATGAGATGCGGCTCCATTTGGAAGCTTTCTCCCACACTTTTTTTTCTTATTGGGTGTCATTTTGTGCATGAATTGTAATTCCAAAATTATAAAGGTGGAGATCGAGCAGCCTGCCATGACCATGAAAGGGAAGCCCTCATCAAGTTTAGAAGTGGGATGGAGTATGAGTTGTATCACCAGGTTGCTTCGTGGGATCAAATTACTGCCGGAGATTGCTCCAAATGGAGAGGAGTGGAATGTGATACTCTAACCAGGCATGTGCTTTAACTTCACCTCTCATCGGTTTTACTATGTGATAAACATGGCTTCAATTAGGATAGCCTCAACAAGACCGGCAAACTATATGGCCATTTAGACCCGGTCGCACTCGAGCTTGAGCAACTCCAATCTTGGACTTGAGTAGCAACACATTCACTGGCTTGCCCATTCTAGAATTCTTGGGTTCATTCAAGGATTTACAATGCTTAAGCTTGTCATATTCCTATTTTGTTGGACAAATTCCCCACTAGTTGGGAAATCTCTCCAACCTGAAGCAATTGGATATTCATGGAGCACAAACTCACTCCACTGGTTGAAAGGGATGCCAATGCCAATGATCCTGAGGATGAATGAAGTGAACCTACCTAAGATTAGCACCGATTGGATTCAGGTATTAAACAATGGCCTCCCCTCTCTACATGAGCTAGATTTGAGTTATTACAGAATTAGAAAAATCACTACGACCATCACGTCCATCACCGTCAATCATAGGAAACTATACCGAATTGCTCCAAGGATCGTGGGGGAGTATCGAGTCGCTTAAGTCAATTACCCTCATCAATTTGTAGCGCCATCCCTAATTTGTCTAGCAGTGGCATTGAGGGACTTCCAGAGACTTGTCATCATGCAACTGCTCATCCACTAGCCAACCTTCGAGTGCTAAGCCTTAGGAATAATGATAAAATGAGTGGCACCATCCCTAGTTAGTTGGGGAAGCTCATATCTCGGAAAGAGCTTGATTTGAGCAATTGCAACCTGAGTGAACGAATCCCCCCTAATTTTGGTGATCTCTAGTCCCTCGCATACTTTACCTTTAGGACAACAGTTTGAGTGGACAAATCCGCCTTAATTTTAGTGACCTCTCGTCCCTCCACATACTTTACCTTCAGGATAACCGTTTGAGTGGACCAATCCCCACTAATTTTGGACATCTCTCGTCCCTCCACACACTTTACCTTGAAAATAATCGTATTACTGGAGCAATCCCCCCTAATTTTGTTGACCTCTCATCCCTCTGCACACTTTCTCCTTATAATAACCGTTTGAATGGACCAATCCCCCTTAGTTTTGGCACATCTTATCCTTCCGCATATTTCACCTTCAAGACAGCCGTCTAAGAGGGATTCTCCCTACAAGTACATGGAATCTCTCAAGATTGGAGGTGCTTGTTTTGGGTAACAATTTGTTGATGGGTCATATTAGAGATGCACAACTCAATCAGCTCAAAAAACTAACTCATTTGCATCTCTCATCCAACTCATTTGTCCTTCATCTAGCAAGTGATTGGGTTGCAGCATTTCAATTGGAACTTCTTCACGTAGAGAATGCTCTTTGGTGTCTTCCTTTCCTCAATGGTTAATTACTCAAAAGTCATTGTGTGCTTTGACACTCTCTAACACCTCCATTTAAGGCTCACTTTCCCCCTTGGTTTTGGAATTTTGAAATCCCACTAGAGTGGTTAGATCTCTCTATTAACAACATAGGGCTGCTTCCAAGAGTGGTTTTGGCCCTCAGGGACGAACCGAAATGTGATATTATAATTTAGAAGCTACTCATCGGGTTATAGTGTACAGACTTTATGAAAGCGGATCTCAACCTTCTATGGAGACTTAAGATGGAAAATAAGTTTGGTTTTCATAAAATAGCTATAGAGTTCGTACTACAAAGGTGGATCTTAGACTTAAAGAAATCTTATATAAACACCTTTAGTCGTAGCAGAGGTAGAACCTCCCTTGCTACTATGAGTGTTGACTTTAAAAAAGTGATGTTCACTCCTAACTGTAGAAGAAGCACACCCCGCTATAGTTTTGAGGTTGCATATTGTTGCATATATCATATTCTTACTATTTAGTTCAAGTGATTGACTTAGGTCTTCTTATTAATTAAATAGATGATGCGAGTATTTAAACAAGGGTCATGGTTACCTGTTCCACATATGCTACGTGAGCAATAATTAAAGCGTTAGAGAATTACACAACATCATCGAGTATCAAAGCATCAAACCCTAGTACCCGGACTTCATGTGGGTCATCAAGTGGTGTGAACGTAAGTTCCTCCACCCATGTCACTCTAACACACAAACAACTGCAGCTAAATACGTTTCGTGTACCTTACTTAGCTCCTCGTCATGTTCTAGACTTTGAGGCTTATATACCTTACAGACGATGGTTAGCCTTGCCCCAAAGTATTATAACTCCATAGTAAAATATAATAATATAAAGTTAAAACATGCTAGCACAACCATCATGACATACATCCAAATCGTACAAGTTCACATAGTTAGGGCATATGCCCGTCATATAGTCATCCACAAAATACATAGTCTAAAACTGGCAACACAACATAGGGCCCTTGCCACCATAACCACTGAGCCGTTTGATCCATGCATCTAGGCCGACCAACGCAAGGGAACCTCACTACATATAATAGAAAATTAAGTCAGTAATCAAATAAATTTGATTATCGGTCCAAATAACTACATGTAAAATAGCAAGGTGGCAAATGAGTATTCCATTACCCACAGAAGCTTAAAAAACTTCAGAATTGCCTCACACTGGGCGGTAAGAAAACATACTTAAACAAGTGTCAGTGCACATGCACGGCTAATATTCATATTTATAAATACAACACTTACACCCTCACATCCTCAAAATTACACCCGCCACGATATTTGAGTGGAAAAATGAATGGTTAAGTTGGTGTCACAAATTTTGGAAATGTGCTACGCTATGCAGGACCCTCAAACTCTGCACCACCTTCGGGTTTGAAGGAGTACTAGTGCGGTCCATACATCTCGTACACACTCTTAGTTGTAAAAGTCGTAAACCCTCATATTTATACATCTAGTCTTGGAGGATGATTTAATACTTAATTTCTAGATCTTATCTTTCGAAAACCATCAAGGGGTATCAGCCTTGAAGTTTTATTCAACATGTGCAGAAAGCACGACTAAATGACCCAACATCAGAGGGATCCGATAAAATGCTGCCGATGCCTTCCTATGTTTAAAGTACGGTTAAACTTGACACGTAGGGAGTCAAACAGAGATCAAGCAAAGGGAGAGCCCTAAGGACCTAGATGAGTAGAGTTCTGAATTCTATTCGGTGAGCTCACCTGCGAAACTTGGCACGGAGATGGAACGGAATAAGAATCAGGTCACATTGGGATGCAAAATGAGGCAAAACCTCCACACAAGTTCAACACTTAACATCACTTAATTATCTTAATTAGGTACTAAGTGAAGTGTTAAACTTTATTAGGTAACTTAATTAAGGTTTTAGTTTTATGTTCACTTAGTATGCTTTAATCAATTCTAGAGTTCTTAATCGAATGGGCTTACCATATAATTTTTCGGATGGGCCTAACAATGTCCTAATGAGCTAAAGTTTGTATGGGTTGTCCCTTACACTCTAAGGTTAATATTTAAATTCTACCATGGATGGCCCATGGACCATTCAATGAGAACAATGCCCATTAAGCTCAACCCTAAGTGCTGGAACAGTGACCCTGGGCTGTGCACTAATTTTGTAACTATTGGTTCATAGGTTAAAGAAATCCAAATTGGCTTGGGTCAGTGGGTTTAGTTAGCTAATACATGGAGATCGATCTTATTAAGATTTAGGAAAAAATTAATTTGTAAATGGGCCTAAGTGTATTTTACAAGTTGGGTCACTGGATAGGCTGCTTCAGGAGCTATCTGGACCTTAACAAATTTCAAATTCACAAATAAAATTGGGAACCTACCCAAATGACTCCGAAATTTGTTACAGTGATACTGAGATATAGGATAAGGTGTGGACCAAGTTCCAATGAAATCAAACATCTTTAACCTATTTTAAGGTACTTTACAACCAGATAGAAAAAAACTAGGGTTTTCACCTAGATCTTTATACTATCCGGGTTAACACCTCCTAAACATGCCTGGATAATTTTTACCCATTCCCAAAATTTATATATTTCAATTATAAATTTTTGGAGAATCATATATTTTTACCATATTTTATTAGCTTAAAATTGGTGGCTTAACATATATCACAATCACAAATCATGGTCAGAGTCATAAACAACAAAGGAAATGTAAGGTGTACTTATGGGTGATGTTCATAATTATTTAGTAGTTAGATTAGGTTTAAAATTTTATCAAGAACTCCTAAAATCACCATGAACAATATGGAATGCTTTGAATGAACATATCCTAATAGGTAAGAGAGTTAAAATTGAAGAAAGGGGCACTTATGTCATTTTAACGGTGAAAGTTACCACGTTTCTTCACTTTGCACCCTCATACATGCACAGTTTAGGTTATTTCAGGTAAAAAACACAAGAAAAAAGTTGTAGATATACATGTTTTGAGTTAAAAAAATAAAAATCATGAAAATTTAATATCAGAGTGCTAAAAAATAATTTTATACTAAAATAATTCAGATCAGTGACCTACGTGTATTAAAGAAATCATATCTATTCATTTACATGGCCAAATAGGATACATGAGTATTAATAATTCCCCTAAGAGGAATTTATACATTATAAAAATTTCAAAAAAATGAATAAAGATAAAAGTATAAGAGATAAACACCAAATAACAAGCAAAAGAGGCAACATAAACTTTAAACTAACGAGGGAAGACCAAGGGGAGGTCCTTTGAGGCATCTAACCTCAAAACCTACCACCTTAGGAAGTTAGAAACATGGAGGAGGGTGATTGGAACTCCAAGGAGGAAGATGAAAGCCAAGGAGAGGATAATAAAGTTGTTGTAAGTGAGGAGAGAAGGAGAAATGGTGAAAATATGAAGGAAGGGATAAGTTTTATAGAAAAAGGGTTGGTGCTTTGGTTATGTCATAGGTATGTATGTCATACCTAAAAATGTATGGGTTAGATAAGGATGTATGTTTTAGCTTGGAGATGTCATAGAGGTATATGTTGGATAAGGAGGTATGGGTTGACTAGGTGATGTCATAGATATGAGTGCCATACATAAAGAGATATGACTTGCATAGATAAAGATATACGAGTTGGGTTAGCTAAAGAGGTATGAGTCAGGTTATCGTAAAACTCAAAACCTTAAGATTTTTACCTTAAAGTGATCGGGCCCACCTTAGAAATTGCATTGTAGGTCCCAAAAGGGGTTAAGACGGTTTGAAAGGTTATCAAACACTACAAACACACAAAAGAGATGCGAGGGACACTGTCCTAATGGCTAACTATATGCGATTAGATTGGCCTAAATATAAAAAAATCGAGTGTGTCGCATCCAAAAAGGCGTACCGAGCACCGAAGGAGGCTAAGGCCAGGTAACTTACACCATATCATACATGAATCACGGCAAGCAGGGCCGGACCCTACTAACCCGATTCAGGTAACAACCGAACCGACAATAAAAACCCTTGGGCAGCCCGGGTTTTATAGAACTTTGATCTCTAAAACAACTAATTTTCAGAACCTCTTCCTCAAACTTACTTAACGCTGTTGCCAGACTTCTTTTTATTTTCTGACAACCAAATCACCAGTACAATTCCAAATTTACCTTGCGATAAATGGACACCAAGGGTGGTGAACTTGGCCCAAAATCATATTGTTGGGAACATTCCTGCCGGATTGGGAAATTGTAGTTGGCTTGTAGGCCTTGATTTAAGCAGCAATCATTTGACAGGAGAGCTACCATTTTCTATAAGTGAGCTCAACTCGCTTGCTTCATTACGCTTGGCGGATAATAAATTGTCAAGAACAATTCCATTGTCATTGAGGAACGCTTCAGCTTTGACACTCCTTGACCTAGGTGAAAATAATTTATCAGGAAATCTTTCGCCTCTAGTTCATTATACCAGATTGAGAATTGTGAGATTACACTCTAACAAGTTCACCGGTGCACTACTTCCCAATTTTTCAAGTACAGATAGTCTCCAAATGCTCGATTTGTGGGATAATATGTTCTCAGGCTTGATTCCAAAAAGTATTGGCGAATTTGTTTCACTGACGATGAGGGTGCCCGGTGAAAGCATAATTTTATATACAAAGATCGAATCATTATATGCAACATCGTCATCTTATGTTGATAAGTTAGTGCTGTCATTTAAAGGCAATGATCTTTTGTAAGACAAAAATCTTGGCCTTGTAGATGGCATAGATCTCTCAAAAAATAACTTCTATGGAAAAATTCCGAAAGAATTGACGAGGCTAAGGGGATTAATCTTTTTAAACTTATCAAACAATCATCTAACAGGTACGATTCGAAAACATTGGAGAGTTGAGATGGCTAGAATCTCTTGATATATCTCGTAACCAACTTGAGGGCGAAATCCCCTCCAGCTTATCACAATTGACTTTTTTGGAGAAGCTGAACTTATCGAACAATCATTTATGGGGGAGGATCCCTATGGGAGGTCAGCTAAAGATATTGGGTGGTGATTCATCTATTTATGAAGGGAATATTGGTCTTTGTGGTCCTCCACTCGAAAAACAATGCGTGGCTATTGACATAGTTCCAACCACACTAGACTTGGAACATGAAAAAGGAGATGATAGAAGGTGGCTATACATGGCTATGATGTTTGGCTTTGTATTTGGCTTTTGGGTGCTTTGAGGCCTTCTAATTTTCAACAAGTCGGCGAGGATTGCTTTCTACAAGTTCCTTGATGGGTAAGTTGTTTCTTCTCATTGTGATATATCTAGCAAAAGTAAAGACTAAAGTATGACAAGCTCTCGTGATACATTGCTACCCGTTAAAAATAAGTAACTTTTCTAGTTAAGAGGTATAGCCTATGTATATTCTCATGAAGATGTTATGAGGTGATCATACTTATAAGTCATAGCTTCTTGTTTATCTAAAATTTTATCTACTATTTTGTTGTTGTATATTTTCTTGTTGGGAGTAAAGTGATTATCAAGCTTCACACTATCTTTGGCGTTTGGCCAAGTCCCTAGAGTTTTTATTTTTGCGTATGAGCAACAATTACTTGTGAGTTTCAAACTGCTAATAAGTGAGATTTTGGCTTGACATGTAGAACGAAAACATAAGGCTAAGTTTGGCTCGACTTCCGTTCATGTCAGGTGAGTCATGAGTTGAATGCTAGTCCTAGTAATTGATGTAACGTAACTGATTTCCTTGACCCACGCTTGTATATAACCTATCATTATTATTAATTGAGATAGGAAAAGAACTTACATCTAAATATAAATCGAGATGGTTTTGAAGCTAAGAGAAATTTAGATTAGCTAGTTCAATGTCTTAACAGTTTTTATTTTTGAAAGCTAAAAGTGCACTTCCTAATTTGATCAGTCACATCTATTTCTTAGTCCTTTTAACTTGAGATCCAATTATTCTGTTTATATAAAAAATATATTATTGACCTGGAACCAAATTAAAATACTATTGATTAGGGGTAGGTGCGATCAACCGAATGATCGTGTCTGACCGTGTCCAAAGTGTATTCGACCGAATTTGATCGAATAAAAATAATTCAAACATGAACATTGCTTCATCCAACCAAATGACTTAATGAGTTCCGAAATTTTATTCATACTAATTAGTAATTATATAATATGCATATTCAATATATATTTATAAGCCTTAAAGCTTAAAGCATGTTACAAAATAATCATAAATCATTGTCATTGGCTCATTACATTCACATTCATATTAACATATTTATGAAGTAAAATTTTTTAAAGTAACCAACTAAACAAAAGTACATATTTATAAGACAAAATATCAAAAAGTAAGCAAGTAATCTACAAAAGTAAAATATCATAACTAGTTTAATTAACTAAAGTGAAACAAAAACTATGAAAACTAATGTGATTAATAACATAATAATTCACCAAATAAAGTATAAATAAATTATAAAACAACTCATTAAATAATCAACATATTATGATTAATTTAATTAACTAAAGCAAGACAAAAAATACTAATACTAATGTCATTAATAACAAAAAAAATTAGCAAATCAATTAATAACAAATCATTAACTAAAGCAAGACAATAAGCATGCATGACTAAGTTGATAAATAACTTAATAAATCAGCAATTAACCACTAATAATCAAATAAATAACCAACTTAATTAAATAAATCAATTAAAACTAATTTATTCACATTAAATTAATCAAGTTTAATTATGTAAAATTAATATAGTTAATGAATCAATAATGTGGTCAGCTATAAAAAAAGGAACTTTAATGGAATGATGAAATACCAAGTAATGAATTCAATAATTAATAATAAAAAATAACAATGATATTTTTATCATTGGTCCATCATGTAGTGAAGTGATTATGTCAACACTAAAACATCTAATAATATCATGTATCATCAATTTAAATGAAATTTATTATTGTTATTTTAGGTTCTAATACCTTGTATTATTTTATAAAA
>JAVDBV010000503.1:0-25206 GCA_032619315.1 Piper longum
CATAAAAAACAAGGTCTCGTTGTGTATCATGCTCCGTCCAGGTTACAACTTACACATACAATTACATTTACGACTAAGCCCTGATGTATTTTATTTTCATTGTCATTTATATTCATAATTAGATGTCCAATAACCTCTCACTATATTACTGCATTAGCCAAGGCTCCCAAACAACAAGCTTTTTTTAAATAAAAATAGTTAAAAATAAAAGCTAGATTGAGCTACGTGGAAAACTATTTTTATTTTTAAAGAAAGAACGAGCACTCTTATAAATCCCTTCTACGTCCTACACCGTTTAATTTTACTTAATATATTAGGAAAGTTAAATGGTACTTCAAACCTTTGGCAGAGGAGTGTCTAGGGGTGTAAATGAGCCGACCCGAGCCGAGTAGGGGTGTACTTGAATTTAGCTTGTTATAAAACGAGCTTAGCTGAACTTTAATGTAAATGAGCCAAACTTTGATATAAACGAACTAAACCGAACTTGTTTAAAATTTATGGTGTTTAAGTTTGGCTCTTGTTTAGCTCGGTGTGTTTCGAGCCAAGCTTAAATTGAGCTTGAGCCGAACAAATATTTATGCTTGATTTGTATTCGACTTATATAAAATTAAAAATTTTTTCCAACACTATATAAGTTAAATATGACCTCAAAAGTATTTACGAGCCGAGTCGAGCCGAATATTTGTTCGAATTTGAACATATCGAGTTCGAGTTTTGAGTTAAGCCGAGCCGAACACTCCTTAGCTCAAGCTCTATTCGTTGCTCAACGAACTTATCTATTTCAAGCCAAGTATATTTTCGAACACAAAATTAACGAGCAAGAGCCTAGTTAAGGCGAGTTAAACGCAAAAAACTTATGAACAGACTTGGCTCGTTTACACCCCCAGGGTGTCCCAACGTGGCCATTGGAAAGCAAATTTTGCACGCACATTAAAGGTATTAAATTTTTCACGCCCATTGATGTTCCAATCAATTAAATGAAGACCACAAATGGGGTTGGTAGGTTTATTAGGTTTCTTGGGCTACTAATATTTCCTATGCTGAAATTTATAGTCTTATTAATTTTTTTGATAATTAGGGGATGCTAGAGTTAGATTTCTATTGTACGAAGTAAAAATAAATAACTCAAATCTCACCGGAAGCTTTAAAGTTAAAAAGTATATATAAGAAATTGTCGATCAATAACTACTAAAAAACCCCAATCGGATCCAGATTTGCTTGATCAATTTTTCATACGCTAACACAAACATCAACATGTCAATTACCGCGCAAGAAATGCATGCATGCAATAAAATACATTTAAATTTAGTGGCATTTTCTCATTCTCATGACAATGAGCTTCATCCCCCAACCCCCAACCATTCTTGAATCGTATTTTGGGGAGGTCACCTAACAAATAAGGGGGCGGTTGGATGTTAATGCAAACTTTTATGTTTAATCTATACAGGGTGAGGTCAAGCTTAGATTTTAGTCAACCATCTACATCGCCTAAATTTTATAGAATTAGGGAATGTGGAAGTTATGATGTGAAGGCGATTTATCATTATTAATGGAACGGTGCATTCTCGCTTAAGAAAACCACATTTTAACAATCCCCAAAGAAACACTTGGCACATACTAATACACTTTTTTTTTCTTTTATCCATCGCAAAAATCCTTAATTTGTGATTGCATAAACATGTGTATAAGTGTAAAAATGGCATGACGATGATGACGACAAAGTTGTTATTCGTTAAATTTTATAAGTCAATCTTTTATAAGTTTTGTAGGCTAAGTGAGTAGTTTTGATAACATTATTAATTATAGAATTTTTTTTGGGGTATAACTCTATAGCTGCTAATCTTTGTTTTAATTACTAATAATCAAAAAGATATCATGTCGATGGTTTGGAATTTGCCCTAGCACGTGTTATAGCAAACTCTATAAGACTTGTCTAATTAGTATAAATCATCTAAATTAGAGGATATCGACTTAGTTATTATAATTATTTTTTTAAACATTACTGATTCAATTAATTTACACTAATCAAATAAGTACTATAGCGTGTTTATTGGAACACTTGATACAGCAAATCCATGACACCCATCGATATAATCATGTTTTCCTTGCCTAATAATCGTTGCCCATTGTAAATTAGTGGCATCCCAGTAGATAATTCTACCTATTAACACTTACATATTGGTCATTAGTTGTTAAATTTTTGGTGGAAGTAAAATAATTTAAAAAAGAATAGATTTTTTAGTGGAAAATTAATATTTTTGGCATGAATTATCATATATAGAATCCATATATATTTTTTATTTCTTCTATGCTAACTAAACAAATCCTTAACTAATAATCTTGATTTATTAAACTAAAGTGAGTGGGATCTATTAATTTGAGAATACATCCTATAGATTATTAGCTGTAAATTAGTGACACAACAAGCTGGATTGAAATACCTAAAATCTTTACATCAAATTAAATATATTATCATCATCTACCTTTTTTCCCCTAAATGATTCGGGAGAAGGCTTATATCTTATTTCTTCATTCTTCTAATTTATAGCGCATGGACTTAATTTATGTATATTTAAACTTAAGCAAGCTTTACTATTGAGTCAGTGGCGAAATTAATTGTCGTTTCGGCAAATAGTCGTGGTTTTTTATACTAGAAAAGTTCGAATCGTTCTTATAAGGTTATATTGTAAGTTTAGTCGAGCTAATCTAGTAGTTAAAAGCAAGTTTGCATCTAAGTATTTGCTTTGGAGTCCCAAATGCACGATTCTTTGCCCCCCAACCAAGAACAAGATCAAACTATAACTTGCACCACACATGAAATGGAATAAAACACTGCAACATATTTGATGCAGCCTGGTATACATTCCTTGTTTGATACCTTTCCACCTTGTAAATTACATCAAATTACACCCCATTTAGCTAGCTTTGCTTCACCTGTGTTGATCACAGCAAGAAAAACTAAAAACAAGTCTAGCCCATTATTTTTCATACCTGGCCTGTTAGTAATCCTAGATCAAAGTGATACAAAGGTCACGGAGGAAGCGGAAGAAGAGAGAGGGGAAGAACATGGTGGGAAACAGGATAACACGTCGATTGATTGCACCGACTGGTTCGATGGATTTCTAACCATCATTGACACCATATCTTCCAACAGTCCTTGTGGAGTCCCCATCGATTTATTGGCATCGGACCCATTAACAACATGAGCTCCCCTTCCAACTTGCTCTGCTGCTCTACCCTGTCTCTCCATTGTAGGCCCATCTGCTACTGTAGTTTCTTGGAATTGGTCTTCTGGTTTTTCGATATCTGTCATGGTTTGAGTAGTAGTACTTCTGGATTTCTTGCTTGCTTGGAGTGGGAATGATGAGTTCTTTGGACGGTTGAAGAGGAAGTGGGAGTAGGCAAAATGGAGGTGGAGACCCTCATAGGTGACTATCAAAGTTTCCGGGTCTTCCTTTGATCTCTCCACTTGTTTCTTGGCATTGCACCTTGGGTTTGTGCACCTGTAGTAGCTCCTGCAGCAACGAATTAAAGTTGAATGATGAGAAAAGTGGATCAAATTGTGCTTAAACCATGCGA
Source organism: Piper longum (assembly GCA_032619315.1). Classification (NCBI taxonomy): domain Eukaryota; kingdom Viridiplantae; phylum Streptophyta; class Magnoliopsida; order Piperales; family Piperaceae; genus Piper; species Piper longum. The sequence goes on from JAVDBV010000503.1 coordinate 3,580, forward strand.
TGGTGAAAATTCATAATAAAAAATTTACAGTTATGTTTCACATAAGTACTGTGAAAATGATGTAACTTAACCATGAATATTTTGGTTTCAACTCACTGAACTAGTGGTGAGTCCACGCATAGATGCTTAAATAATCACTATTTTGATTATGGATGATTTTTTTTTTTGAATGGGTGTTGGCTCCTCCCCCAAGAGACGCCTATTGGGACACCAGCGTCCCCATCTACTGATCCTCCCAAGGATCAGTGTGTGGGGATGCTGGTGTCCCCATGGCCGTCTCTTGGGGGAGGAGCCATTTTTTTTTTGGAGTTGACAGAATCCTAACACAAAAAGAAACAGAAGGGCATTAAATTGCATGGAGATAGGACAATATGGTTTATATTTCGTGTCTGGCATTCAATCTTCACTTGAAGTTTCCTCATCTGGGCACTTTTTAAAATCACTCGTCTAGCTAGCTATCTCATCCGGGGATTGCACTGGATAAGGAAGGTTGACAATTGTTCACCCCAATTAATTTGGCTAATGTACGTATATTAATATAGCTACATGAATAATGCACCGACATCGGAGTTTTTTCAGAAATAGTGCACAGAGATTATACAGCAAAACTCCAGTTCATACATAGTCATGTTCTTTGCAAGGTATGATTAACCGTGCCATTCTCCTTTTAAGTGCCTGACAAATATGTCGTACTGATCCTTTAAAAAACAGTACCAGATTGAAACGAAGGTCAGTAAATACAGCTATATATAAAAGCCTGGTAGGGTCGGTCATCCACTGTTGACTTCATCAACTCTTTTATGAGGCTTGAGAGCAGAAAAACCAGTAGGCAACATATAACCAATTAAGTGACTATTAATGTCAAATCTACAAGTAGAAGTATGGAACTTCCCAAGAAGATGAAGGGAACAAAACGATTTCAATAAATGAAGCGTAGCAATTATGCTTTCATACGCCTCGAAAAAAATCACCTTGGGTTGGGACTGTTCTTTATTGCTTTCTGCCCATACTTTCTCCACTTGTAACCATCATCCAATGCAGAATTTCCTTTGCTCTTGATCTTCAATGTATACTTGTTCTCCATCTTGCCTAACCCCTTCTCAAGCAGAGCAACCCTGCAAGACCATGAAAGAACATACATCGTAAACTGCACCTCAATTGATAAAAATGAACACAAAGTGTATATATATAATGAACATACGGGGCTCTGGATGTAGTTGTTTGTTGCTCACTGGCATCGATGGTGTTGCTCCTATAAGTTGAAGACAATGCGCTCTCAATGTCTTCAATGGTTGGTCCGGAGTAGGCATTGGAGGTGAAAGGGTTGTTGGCAATAGCTTCTACTAAAGCCCCTGATTGATCAGGCAATTCCAGATCCTTTGGAACAAAGAATAGAGGACTTTCATCATCAAGAAGCTCTCTTACCAGCTCATCTTCCAACCCATCAAACCAATCCACGTTTAACTCTTCACTTGCATCCATGGACAACCAACATCCACACAAGTGATTATAAAGAGGAGGCTAGGAGGAAGAAGAAGAAGGGATTGAGTAATACGGCTACAAAAAATAGAGGACAAGCTGAGTATATATGAATGGGAGAGAAGCTTCTGGGAAAGAAAAGTCTGATTGATGTGTCTCTTGTTTTTCACCTCCAACTAGAGAAGCAGTAGATCATCATTTTACAAGGCTAGTTGGTTTGTTTTCTATCATTGTTCATGAGTGCTAGGAGCAGAATGGGTTGGATGTATATAATATTAAGATGGACTCGAACTAATTCCAACCATGAGCACCACTGATCAACTAAAGCAAGGATTTAACCAACCCAAAAAGGCTGATTAATTGATCTGCTTCTTTGTCTTATATTTGATCGCAGTGCTTGTCATTATCTTGTGCAATTTGAGCTGCTTATTCATGGCAACCATATGATGGGTACAGACCAACTTCCATCTTAATTGCAACTCTTATTGCATGGATACGTACTCTGCAAGTTTGATGGTCTATAACTTTGTTATACGCATACATGGGGACTTCTAATTTTGTTGTATGGCCAGCAGTATATAGTATATACACTAAAAATGCTGTGATAAATACTAAAAGATTTCCTACGTCTAAAGCTCAAGGAAGGGAATCATTTAATATTTTGATGAGCATTAGACAAAATCAAGATAAGACATTTACTTTCGTATATTCAACCTTCGTAACAAGTGTAAATGAACACTATTATGTGATGCATAATATCAAATGATTTTGTGATCTCGTTCATTACAGCTTGAATTAAATTTCACCAAAACTTAGCTTCTAACCCTGCATGAGCAATATGTTCAATACCAATGTATATATGTCCCATGTTGTTTGCCTAATGAATGCTTTATGTTTATATCGTTTGCTTGTCCCTTGTTTATCCTCGTCTTAAACCGGCCTAAAATTTTGCCGAGGCGCCTAAATTATTCAAATTCATAAAACGAAAGCATAAGTGATTATTTGATCTAAAAAACTCAGAAATTAATGGAAACATAAGAGGTAAATGATATGATATACTAGTCAAAGATATCTGCCCACAATGCGGGGAATATGCATTTAAGTATAGTTTATATTTTTCAATGTACATAAAACCTAATTTTAAATATTAATTTTATTTAAAAATTAAAAGACACTTAAATTAATAAAATAATTGGATAATATAAATTAATATCCCTTAATTAAAATAAGACTGCTACTAAAATTAGAAGTTGATTAAAATAAAACTCTTAAAAATAATATCAATATTTAGTTTATTCAAATTAATATTAGCCATCCTATTTAAAATAAGATTTTTTATATATCTAATACTTAACTATAATAAGAGAAGTTTTTTTTCCCTCAAATTTACTCTAAACGAATATTGCTCTCTTGTTACTTCTAAGCGAAATGTACAATTATTTAAAAAATATTACTCACACAAGATGTCTCATTATCAATATTCAGCTTATTCAAATACAGTCCTATTTAAAATAAGATTATTTTATAGATCTAATACTTAGTTATAATAAGAGAAGTAATTTTTTTTCTCAAATTTACCCTAAACGGGTATTGCTCTCTCATTACTTCTAAGCAAAATATGCAATTATTTGAAAAGGGTTACTCATACGAGATGTATTTTATTATCAATTTTTTTTTCAAATTAATTTTAGAAGTCCTATTTAAAATAACATTTTATATAGATCTAACACTTAGCTATAATAGGAGAAGTAATATTTTTCTCATATTTTCCTTAAACGGGTTTTGCTTTCTTGTTAGTTTTAAACAAAATATGCAATTTTTTGAAAAGGGTACTCATAGAAGATGTATCTCATTATCAATATTTAGCATATTTAAATTAATATTAGTAGTCATATTTAAAATAAGATTATTTATAGACCTAATACTTAGCTATAACAGGTAATTTTTTTCTTAGATTTACCCCAAACAGGTATTGCTGTTCTCTCATTACTTCTAAGCAAAATATACAATTATTTGAAAAAGGTTGATCATACGAGATGTGTGGTAGTCCCTTCTTCAGAGAGTCCTAGCACAACCTCCTTTCCTTTATCTTGTCTGTTGTTGGAATTTCATAGCAAGTGTCATAATGAATAAAGAACAAAGTATGATGAATAAAATTGGTAAAATAAAAATGGAATGAAGGGTGAAACAAACATGAATAAGAACCAATTTTATTTAAAATTTTCCTCCCCTTTTTTCTTACACATGTACATCTTATGCACTTCACCCTTTTTTCAAAAAATTATATTTTTACCCTCCAAAACTACTAACCCTCAAACTTTTACTCACGTATCATATTAATTCTTCCCAAAAATGTTACTAGCACAACACTTACTTTATTCGTATCAAGTGCCTCATTTTTTCCAACCAGATGCAGCTATTTAGAAAAAGATGCTCTTATGAGATATGTCTCAAATAATTCTAAGTAGATACAACTAATTAGAAAAATAGGGTGCTTCTGTGATATACATCTCCTCATAGAAGGATATCTTCTTTAGTATAGGTACTCTTATGAAATGTATATCTTGATATATTTAAAAGGTTGCATGTTGGAAATTAGACATAAATATATATTAATCAGGAATTGTATCATATGTTATTATTATAAGGTTGGCTAAATTAAATTGATCTACTAAAGTTAAGAGTTATGAGCCATAAATTAAGGTGTGGAATTCAACTCTAGTGAGAGTTTGTATTGAACTGCAGTATTTTGGTTTAAGGTTCACTCTGTTTTGGTATTTTGTTGATCTCATAAGGTTGGACCAGTTGAAAATAGGCATTTCAGATCAAATTACATGTAATTTTATACTACACATCCATACTTGATCTATGTCATTTGATTATGTTGGTGTACGTGACAATGGAAAGTTTAGTTACGCTCAATGTGACGAAAACCGCCTTGATCCTATATTCACATTGATTAATTGACGAAATTGTTATTTTGGAATAATGACATATGTTTGGAGCTCATAAAGTTGTACAATTATTTTGTGTATATATTAAGTCCAAGTGGGAGATTGTTGAAAATTAGACATAAATATATACACGAATCAGGAATTGTATCATATGTTATTATTATAAGGTTGGCTAAATTAAATTGATCTACTAAAGTTAAGAATTATGAGCTATAAATTAAGGTGTGAAATTCAATGAGAAAAATGTGAAATTTAATGTGTAGATACCATTTTCGTAATTTCTCTTTTGTGATGGGCGAAATTGAAATTATGAAACTCAGACAATAAATAAAGATGTTATGGTCCTCGAATTCATATCTGGTTTTCGTTCTGGTATCCCATTATCCGGAACTCTAGTTTAAAAAACTAGTCTTTAATTTAGAAGATCCAAAACCCAAGTGGTCAAGACTCTAATTTTTTTATGGCTTGAGGTACGCTTCCGCTATTTTATTTTATCTAGTTTATTTCTCTTAATGATTTGATATGAAGAGGATCAAGTTTATAGTGTTTATTTTCTATCAAGAATTATCTAACATTGTATTCTTTTCTACCAAAAAAATTTCTTATAAATTTTGATCTTTCCCCGAAAATTTACCTTTGTATTTTCCCCCCTAAAGATCATCCTCTCTGTTAGTGACAATTCATTAGAAAAAAGAGAAACATTGTACTATGTTGTTTAGGTCTATTGATTTGATTTTTAAGATCCATCCAAACCTTTTACTAAAAAAATTCTCCTTGTCTTTGTTTCAAGTGATTTCTTCTTAATAGGATTTTTTAAATCAATTTAAGTAATGGTTTTTCTTATCATCTTTGCAAGCTATCTCTTTAATAATCTTTCTAATTATAAAAAAAACTTCTTTAATTATTTTTAATTATTTTTGTTTTTACATGTTGAAAAAACTTCTAAGAGTTTTTATATGTTTCCTTTAATAAATTTATGAAGTTTGTTCTATTTAAAGCATTTTTTTTCAATTTTTGTGTATTATTGTTAATACTAAATTATTTTTTCATTTAATTAAAAAATACGTTTTCTTATCATCTTTGTAATTTATTCCTTCAATATTTTTTTTTTAAAATACTTCTTCAACTATTTTCTTATAATTTTTGTTCTTTTATGTTTCCCTTTCCAAATTTATATTCTTAATTCTAACTGGTTTAAAAAACGAAAATTTTTGTGTACTTGTGTAATTAAAATATTTTTATTTAAATCATGTCCACAATTTATGATTCTTTTAATATTATTTTAAAAATACAATGAACATTCATTAGAAAATATTTTTTAATGAATGTGGCTGTAAAATATTTTTGTTTTTTTTTAATATATATTGATTATTATACCCGGCACGTTGCACGCGGGGTGTTTTGCCCAGTTTATGTTATTAATATTATACCTACAATAGCTCCAATCAAAGTTAGAAACATTACATAAAAGACTCCAGCCTAAAATAGTTGTTTTGTTCTGCAAGTAATAAAAGACTCACATTGTATTTTGAATTTTTTTAGAAAAAAAACTTATTTATTATTAAGAATTAACCACATAGTATAAACCTCTGAGTAAGAATAAGAATGGTCAGAGGTGGCCAAAACTTAACTACAATGTTAGAAACCTGTGCTTTATTGCTCAAAATACTAGTAAATGACTCGATGGAAGGGCATTTTAGTCTATAAACTTCCGTATTATTAGCTAGTTTAATGCAACCCTTTTTAACCAAGTAATGTTTTTGCCACGGTCTTTATCTGATTGTTGTATATAATTTGTACTTTTAAATTACCCTTTAAGCAGAAACAATTATTTAGTACAAATTGCGATTCCAGTGCTTAATGCATTGCACCCAAAAGAATACGACAATTCATCTACCTGTTCAACTGGCAACTGCCCTCTTAAATCTGAACTGTACCACCTTCCCTCCCTTAAAGAATCATGTACCCAGGCCTCACCCCATCCAAGTTTTACTTCAACCTAATCTATAACCCTGATAAATAAAGCCAATCTGCTCCAACACTGTACCACCTTCCCTTCCTTTCTCGCTTGTTGTAAATGTTGTTGTTTTATTTATTTTTTGATTAAAAAGAATGTTATCGCAGTGCCCGATTCGACTTGGTATGAGGGACATTACTTGAAAACTCTGGACCATATAGGTTTGCAAAAACAAAATTACCCAAGGATTATGTTGTCAGATCGGTGATTTATAGAGTAAACCTTTTGGTTTATTTTCAGTAGACTTTATAATTAACCTCGTTCTATAAATGAAGCCAATTTCTTTTGCCAAATGAAATTTTACAAACCAGTTACAAGAAGTAGTTAATTGTTGAAGTTTTAAGGTTATGCGGCCAAATAACAAGCACCTAATTAAGTAATGCACGTTTGAATACCCTAACATTGTATTCATTATTCATACAATCTGCTCTCATTTACTCCAAATTTTTATTCATATGACATCATAAAAATTACATAATGTATATACTTAAAAAATTTGCAACCACCTGTCTCCCTAGCCCTATAAGAAGATCATGACGATGGAGTTGACTTGAAGACAGTGTAGTTGAAGCCTAAGGTCAGCCTTTTGTCTACACTTGGGCCCACAATCCATAGATAACGTTTTGGATTATACATAAATGGGCCACCACAGAGGATTAATGGGCTTGAAGAAATGGACAAGGCAGAGACCTCCAATTGGGCCAGAGACCTCAATGGAACGGTTCGGTCCCCATCCTTGTCAACTTAATGGTCCAACCACTCCTTTTCCACCCAGCTCGTACATTGCATGCATATAGATCGGCGCCAAGTTTGTAGAACATGCTAGGTACAGTGAATACGAGTACAACTTGGATTTGCAGCGGCAGCATTTTAATTGATCTAAATTACCACAACTAGTAAAATTTAACGGCTTTTTACAAATCTATTCTTCCTCCTCATTTAACCTATATGAAATAGGGTACGGTCTTGGTAAGAAAAACGAGACTTTGCCAAGTTCATTATCTTCCTGCTTATATATATGTGGTTGTTCAAGAACCAGTTTGTTTAAAACGAGCGAAACCTGCTTTAACTTAGAGCTTGGCTTGTAGATGAGAAAGGATGACCATTTATATGCATAAGTTGCAGTACATTAGGCTTCACTGCATCCAACCATTTGGGACCTGCAGAGATCGATACAAGATCCTCTAGGTCATCTCCTTGGGAAATGACCAGAGACTGAGATCATACATGTGATTTATCAAGTTTGATTTCCGTGGGAATAATTTACTGTAGACAGATTGAGTTGTGATCCTGATCTTTGGGTCAACACTCATGGTTTGATACAAGTCAATTGCCAACTTTGTTTGAACACATTCATGCTGACTTTATGGAATTAAGAAACTTTCAGATTTCTACCAAGACTGCATCCTTCAGAATGCAGTGAACCTCATGAAGAAGTCATAGCCTGCATCTGCATAAACTTTTACAAAGCTTTAATGACAAACATATATTGGTCAAGCTGCAACCTTTTATAAAACTTGTGCTGATGCTTTAAAAGTATGTAGGCTGTGAACTGTGAACAAATGGATGAGTAGAGATGATAATTCTTTTGCACATGTTTTGCAGCTAAGGCAAGGATTGAAGAACTTCTGTAATTATTTTTCCTCATATCACGAGGACAGTAATCTTAAAACAAAAGACGATAATATAGCATCTTCTCACTTCTAATCTCAAATAGAATAAAGCCCACGATATACAGCTTGAGAGAAAATCGTGTGCTTGATCCATTACGAGATAAGAAGCAACTTCAACGGGCAAACATTGTCTATATGCGCATATTCAGTAACTAACAGAATCACGCTACTGATACTTATCAAAGCGGGAAGGTTTAGCAAATGATATTACTACCACAATGATATAAAAACAGGTTATAGAATGATTAGTTGATCAATAGTCAGTCAGTGGATAGGGTACTTTTTGAAGTGGTTAATGATAGAGCAATAGAATCAGCACAACATCCATGGCATCCATTACGTACACCCCCATCTAAGTTCTATACTTCTAGGAGAGGTAAAAGTCAAGTCCAACGCATAATCTATGGACATCTCAAGGATTCTAGCTTGTTTAGCAACGTCTTAAGCATCACCCTCATTAAAGTCACTAATCATCCGAAAAGGAGAAAAAAAACTACAGAATAGGGCAATAAGAAACCGTATGAATTTGGCAAATGTAAAATTTCTCCAGCTTCTACAAGTCACAGGTAAAATCACTATAGGTTGTACCTGAGCTGGTGCTTCCGTAGCCAATCCTCACCATACTCGTAGAAGTCTTGTCTCGTGAAAGTCTGATTAATGAAATGTTGAGATGCAGCAAAATTGGCTGCTCCTCGCCATGCATCCAGAACTGGATCAGAGGCCCTAACAACTCTTATAGGACTCATAAAGGGTCGTATCTTGCGGATGCCAGCTTCCAAACGAGTCTCCATACCAGGAAAGAGACAGCTTCCACCAGTCAGAAGTATAGAATTTGTTATTCTAGCATGAACAGTCTCATCTTTACATGGCAACCTTCGAACAGAGATTCCAACCATTTCATCCAGCCCTGCCTGGTCAATTCCGACCATGCTTGGTTGAAACAGAACCTCAGGACACCTAAACCTTTCAACACCAAGAACAATTTGAAAATCCTCTGCTGTCATTGGACGAGCGGTATGGGGTGTGGGTTCAAGATGGGGTAAGGAACTCACATCGTAATTAGCAACAAAGTCAGCATCAATATCCTGTTGAAATGTGAGTCAAATTAGATTAGGAACCACCATCTGAGATGCAACTATGGTTTAACTTACAAGACCGCAAAATAAGGACCTAGTTTTGCCCCTCAATATATATGAGTTATTCTAAACTCGTGCAACAAACCAGGCTCTGCATGGGTGAAAAGAACTTACCAACAAACGAGATGTAATTCGTGCAAGTTCAGCTTCATCTTCATCAGGCCCATCATCATCCTCATCATCATTATCCTTGCTCATCAATTTGTATAATTGCCAATCTTCATCCCTGGCACCAAAGGTGTCCTCACCCTTCCCTCTATCGAAAGCTGCCGATGCAAGTAGACGCATTCTCTCCTTCTGAGCTGCATTCAGTCTTTCACCACGACCAACAGCTCCCAAGGAAGAGTGATTCCCATTTGTGCGAAATCCATTCGTTTTCAGCCTCTTTCGCTGATCAACTCTTTCAGATAGTTGTCTGTGTTTTGCACGAAGCTCTTCCAAATAAAGCTCGGGGTTCTCTCTGCATTCATAAACAGCACATTCCAGAAATTGCCCAGTATACCATTCTTGTAAAGTTCAATGAAAATGAATGCATGTAAAACTTAAGAACAAAAAATTGCTCATAGTTTGGACCAGGCAAATATGTTTTTTTTTTGGCTCAGCTCATAAAGATGATTCCATCAACAGGCTACATTAAAATTTAGACAGTCTACAAAGACTTCACATCACACTCACTTCCTAGTCATTTGATGGGATTACTATTTTAAACAATGGATATATGAGAAAGAAAGATAATGACCTTCCACAAAAAGAAGATTGTAAAGTACAAAAATTGCTTATCGCCTTTGTAAAATAATTCAGCAACTAAACTTATTTCCAGGGAAAACAATGTTCTAAATAGATAAATGTTTACGTACAAACGCCGTTCCTCTTCTTCTTGGTTTTGCCTTTCTCGCTGCAACTCTTCCTCAAGACGTTTCTGCTTTGCCTGTTGGCGACCCTCTGTTGTCGTTTTAAGAAACACCTGCTTGCGCTTTTCCTTTCTCTGAATATTCAAGTCTATTTAGGCAACAGTGTAAGCAATACAGTATCTAGTATTCAAATAGTCAAACCTGTTCTGGAGTGAGCCTGTCATCAGGGACATCAAGGAGCGAATACTTTTCTACTGAAGTAGCATCAACTTTTTCATCTGTTTCAACAGTTTCACCCTTCGCTTTTCTCAAGGACTGGATCACCTTTGTCAAAGCAGACTCAACTTCCTCCCTGGAGATATAACCGGTTTCAGCAAGAAAAGGTTGAACTTCATCCTCTTCTACTTTTTCCAATTGCTCTAGAAGAAACTCTAGACCTTGGCGCTCAGTTTCAAGGTCGCTTATCTTGGATGACCTCCTTGCAGCAGCCATACTTCGTAATCTTTCACCCTGCTTCTCCTTGAGTGCAGTTTTTCTTGCAATTTCCTCTTCAGTTGGTTGCTCTTCCTGTGAGGGAGGGACCCACGGAAGCTGCCAACATCTGATTTTCTCTTCAGCTTCCTTTGTACCTTTCTGTCATGAGAGTGAAATTAAAAAGATGCTTACTGGTAAAAAAGTAAAGAAAAAATCCCCTCAAAGGAGCCCAGAGTCTACTTGGAATAGCTGCAACTCTGAAGCATAATCCTCAGCTATATAACAGTGCTCAACTTTCAGGTCTTCAACTTTTTCCCATGTGAGGTTTGATCTACTTATAGGAAGGACGTAAGAAAACAAACATAGAAATGATGCAGATCTAACAAAATTTTTCGCTGCAAGAGATGGCATGTCTTACATGTGGTATGGATATTTGAGCGAAAGAAGCTGCTTCAGATAGTCAGTGATGTGGTAGCCACCTATATTAGTTCTGCAGCAAGACTCGATAACTGGCTTGCCATTTATAAACTGAGATAGAAAAAAAAAGTTCACCAATGGATGGCAGTTTCATCATAAGCTATATTGACAGTTACTACCAAACAAAAGAGATAATAGGGCATACAGGGATAATATGACTTGAATTGAATCCAACCGACACAGCTAATCCATTTTCTTGGCATATTCCAAAATGCTGATTACGCCTGTAGCTAAATATTGCATCGACACCAAAAGCTGTACTATTTATAGTATGTACAGATGTAAGTAATATAATTACCCAAGTGCAAAAGATTTTAAAAAAAAATTCTTGAAATATCGGGCTAAAGAAATACATTTAACAGGAAGTAGAGACATAGTCGGATTGAAGTTTCAAGACATACCCACAGATGGTACTCCATAAGTTTCAAAAAGAAGTTCAGCCATTTTACTGCGAGATTGGAGTGGATTGTACACACATTCTGTCATCAAAACTGGATGCTCCACCTGCTCTTGCATCATGTTTGAAAGGGGGAAAATGGGGTGAAGACACCAAAGTAAGATGTTGACTTACATTAATTAAAAAAAATACTGCTTTTTAATTATATAAAATATATCAAAAGCCAATTTTCCTAGATATTCTTGACAATCAACAATGTGAAAGTCAGCAGCAAAAATGGCCACCATTTTACGACAAAAATATTACGGTTCCATGAACAGCAAAAAGACTTGGTGTTCTTCCCTTGTGTGGTTGGATACATTAGTTTGAGTTGGTCATATATTATTCTAGATGAATACAGTTCCTCTTTCAGAAAACAAAAATAGTCACCAAAACTACAATAACACGCTCTTCATCTCAGTCCTGGGCATGCTAAAAACAAAGAATGCATGAGAGAATAAGGAATATGAGAATGATCCTATTCTAAAAGACAAAGAAGTTATATTTACCTGCATCCCATCTGCACCCATTCGCTCAAACCCGTAATCAAGTACCTGTCATACGAATAAAACATTGTAAAAAACAATATTGCAACTAATGCAATATCAGCAGTCATCTAGAACAATCAAATATAGGAATAACAAAAAAAGAGAAATTTTATTACACTAAAGCACACTCTGTGTGATTATAGAGTGACAAAGAGAAAGCAAAACATTCCAGTGCTCCATATAGAGAGGGAAAAGGTAGAACAAACATTAAAGAAAACACTAGGGCAAGAAGAATTCGATAAAGTCTAACCTGAATTCTTACTGTCAAATACATGTGTAAGTCTAAGTTATCAAATTGCATGTTGTTTTAGATCCACTATCGCTAGAAGAACAACAGGGGTTGGGAAGGTGGGATGCAGGGATCAAGCCCGGCTTTCCCAATGGGATCTATATATATATATATATATATATTGCCACTTGGCAACCTTGTGAGACAGCAAAACGCATGTTGATAAGCAATTCTGCAAGCTATGGGCGCAGAGAGTATTAATGCTCTCACAAAGCAGCTGCAGCAATAAATTTTTCCCTGCTAGTTTTTTCATGTATTGAATTAAAACTCCAGGATACTAATTCCCAAAGTAATTCTGGCATGAAAATTAGGCATACCCAAAAACAAGGCGAAACAACAACAGCTGTAGTGCAACAATATCTATCAATGTCTAGTTAAAATAGGGGTTGGGCCATTAGAGAATGTCACAAACTTCAGAACATTGTACACATCTGATAAAAGAGATTACTTACATACTCCATAAGTTCAAATTGATAAACAACATTGCATTCAAATGGTGAACGAAGAGAGGACCGAGTGCAGTCAAAGTATTTCATCAGCGAAGGATCATGATCACCAACAATTGTCACGGTTTCACCTACTTTTCAGTAATAAAATATTAAAAATAAAGCAATTAAACATGCTCATTATGCTACTATGGTCAATAAGAGTACCGCAACATATAAGTGGAGTGAACGCCCATCATATATTAATAAGAAACAGAAACAAATCTCCTAAACTCATTACGTATATTTATGAACCTGTCAAAACACATTAAACAGAAGACCACAGTTCAAAATATTGTTTATGTTACCCAAAATATTCAATCCAATTTTGAATGTGCAGTTGGATTTCATATAACTCAAATTTCATGACTCAAAATGAATGATATGCATGGCTTATCAAAATATGGTTTATGCTGCACATAATATTCAATCCAATTTTGAGAGTATAGCTCAATTTCATATAACTAAAAATGAACAATATGCATGGATTGTCAGTTGATGAATTTTTTGTAAAGTAAATTAGGGTTTAAAAAACTACCAATTGCATCAACAATAACAAAAAAAGAAAAAAGTAGAATTGAGAGAGAGAGAGAGAGAGAGAGAGAGAGAGAGAGGAGAAGCAAACCGCACCAGTGGCCTTGTGACGGGGCCTCTGAACGACGTTGCGAAAGGACACCCGCGGATCAGACTCGCCCGCCCACCTGACCATAAGAAGAGCAATCCCCATTTCAAAGCACCATGAAAATGGCAGAGAAGACAGGATACAGAAAACAAAAAAAAAGGTACCCGATTCGAAAAGTGGAGCCGCCATTGTCGATGACGAGGGCGGTGGAGGACGGGAAGCGGCCGTAGTCGGTCTGCCGCTGCGGCCGGCCGGAGTACGGCATCGATCTTGATCTCTTCGTCGTCGCAGTCGCCGCCGTCGGCCTCGTCTTTTGGGTTTAGAAGGTGGAACAGGGGATGGAAGTAATTGGGTAGGTCGGTCCGGATACGGATTCGGTTAAAGAAGTGGACGTGTCCGAGTGAGTATCTTGGTTAAACTCATTTAGACAATCCACACAGTAAAAAATTGATCTGATATTTTGACTTAATCTGAGCTACTTCGAATCCAGCCGCATACGCGGGCTCTATGAATATCTTTTTTAAGCATAATAAATTTAAACATAATAATATTAATTAATGTCAACAATTTGATATTAATTTACTTTTAATTTATAACTTAGAAATTATTTTTACTTATTTAAAAGAGGATTAAACGTAATTTGGCTTGAATTAGATATCTTACCTTAGTTTAATTAAAGTTCGTCCTTATTTTAATAATTATTTAAAAAGACATGATAAATTAATTAAAAAATTTGACGATTTCTTACATGCTTATGATAAAAATAAAATTTTACCAAATCCAAATAAATAATATACACTACAATTACTTGAATATACACTACAATTAATTAATATATTCTTAATAAGAATGATTGAAAGTTGTATAATAATAAATAATATATTTTAATTTTAATAATAATATTTAAATTTCAATTATAATTTTTATTTATTTATAGGAGGATTAAATAGGGCCAGTCATTTGGTCAATTTGGTTTAAACAAACGGAATTACTTACCTAATTAGCCAAATTCAGATAGCTTGGTTAACCAAATAAAAACCAAACTATAATTGCTAACCAAACCGATTAAAGTGAACTAATTCAATTTGGTTTGGTTTTAACCGAACTCCAACAAAGCTACCCAAAATGATAAATGATGCTTTATATCATTGGATATTCATTCTTAAGTATTTACTATAATTATTATTAAGTTTTATTTTAAAAATAAAGAATTGTTAGCATAGACTTAGAAGCTAATCATAAAATTATTACGAAAAGTTGCACGAATGATGTTCTAATTTGGGATATTTTATAATAGGTACACAATAATAATATATTAAATTTTCATCTCTAGCACACATATAAATAAATTATCTTCAATAAATTGAATCAAAATAATAGTTTTATAAATTTTTGTTATATATCATGATGAATAAAAATATATAAAAGCATATGTATAATGAAGGGAAAAAAGTAGAAGAACTATTGCAAATAAATTTCTTTCTATTTATTGTTTTATTTGGTTTGATTGTTTTCAACCGAAAATCGATGAATGGAACCAAACTAAATTTGGTTGACTTTTGGTTTCAACCAAATTATAATTAAACCGAACTAGCACCATACCAATTAACCGAGATTAGTTTGTTTTGATCGGTTTGATTGGTAACCAAACCATGCTCATCCCTAGGATTAAATGTAATTTAACTTGAACTGAAACTTAAGCTCCAAACCAAGCAGAAAGGGATTGAAATATTTCACTGTTTTAGTCCGGTTTAAATGGCAAACCAAAATTATTGAAGTTGTATTAAAATTAATTATTACGTTTGTGATAAACAGAATTATAATATAATTTAATCAAACATCATAATTACATTTAAAAATATTCTATATATATGTACATAATATATTAAACATATCAAAAAATTAAAGATAAATTAAAAAATTAATAATAACTTACATAAAATATAAATATTAAGTTTATTTTAGATAAAAAATTCAGTTTTTCGATTGAAGCAAAATTTTTCCGCACATAAAAACTATCTATATTTTGAATCGAGCAAAACTAAAGTTTAATAATAACCGATTTTTTATTGGGTTCAATTGGTTATCTGGGTTTCAACTGAAATTTGCTCAGCGCTAATTGATTAAGATGTATAATATCAGTAGCAATGGATACTCAAGGAGCTTGACATGTGAATCCTGATGATGCGGCTTCGACAAACATTAACTTCGATAAGTGTATTGTATAGAAAAGAGTGAGTGGTGGTGTAACGACCCACCCTAACCGGCAGGGGGTTAATAAAAAATATAAATAATGTAAAACTAAAATTTAAGTATATGAATTGTAACATGGCAATTAATTCTAGAAATTTATCAATTATAAAAATAAATCATGTTATGATAGCATGCAACAATATATCAAATAAATTAACTATGTGAGCATAAAATCCCATAGTCTCCTGACCATTTCCTGTAACCACATTTATAACACAAGAAAATAAAAGGAAGTCCACTTTATTATCAATCTGCCAAACTTAGGTTGGTAAAAGAACCACCAACCACACTTTTAATCCTCAGTCCGAAGCTGCTCACATGTGGTCACAGAACTACATTAGTGATAAAACCACTAAGTTGTATAATTAAATGAAACAAGTTAATATAATTCCTATTGTTATTTCATGAGACTTTTAGTAATTATGAGCCTATGCCGAACTCTAATTATGCCAGGAGGGGTGGCCACCCCATCCAGCTACCATCCCACCCATGTGCACACACGCTACGTGGCCCACGGCTTGTAGTTACCGATAATTGTCATTGACTCACTTTCTCGTTATTACAAGTGCATAATGAGTCATCTTGTGCCACTGCACCCTGTCTCCCCTTTCGACTTGGGGGCAGGAATTTTATTTTTCTAGTAAATCTTAAAAGTGCGGCCACATGTCAAACTGAGTTAATTCCTTAACCCCGGTTGTACTTTGCGCATGGTGGTCAAATCTGGGCTTAGGCCGAACAGGGCTGCTAAAAGAAAAAATAAAATATTTCAAATAATTATATGGACCTGGATAGCTCGCAAGTGAACTCGCAACCTCGACTGATGATCCTAATCTGAACAAGAAAATAAAACTATACACAAGTATAATTTTATTCGACTAGAAATGCATGCAACTAAATGACTTAAATATATTCTTATTAACCCTTGATAACATAAAGCATTTAGCATTCAACAATATCAATCATTAAGTTCTCAGCGTTTACAACAAGTCTAGCTAGGTAATTAATAATTTATTTGACGTAATCATTTAAGTCATACTTTACATTTTTAAATTATTTATTTACATCACAATTCACACTTAACTAATGATGAATAATTGTTAACTTATAACCAAGTATTTAATTACTATTATTAGTATATTTTCCTTTGAAACAACAATTACTTAACAATCTCGATGATTTAGCTTATGATTTTAATCTTTAATTACTATCATTATTGATAGCAATTTAATAAGTACTAGATACTTAATTCATTAAATAAAAGCTTGGGTATACCAATAATAATTTGTTTAATTTTTATTAATTATAAATATTTAACCAGTAATTAATTAGGTCGTTCTATTGAATTATTAAAAAATGATTTGTATTATCTTAAATCAACGATGCTACTAATTTAAATTATTTTAAATTGTTCAACTCAATAAAGATTCTAATTTTATTTATTTTCTCAAAACTATTTAGGTTCAACGCTTATGATCAGTGCACTATTATAATTTAAAAGCCCATTTTTCTACTTTACTAACTTGTTATTAAAATAATCAAGTTTATCTAACTAATATTAAATTTAATATGGTAAAGGTGAAATCTTTATTTCATTAATTACTTATAACCATTTGATTTAAATTAATATCTTATAGTACACCAATTAATTATCAACAGTTTATCATTACCGTAATTTTATTACTCACGGCAATTTCGTATAATAATTAATTAGCTTAGTAACCGTAACAAAAAATCATGAGAATAATAATATTAACACAAGTTTTACTATAATTCTTGTCATTTGGTTATTTAGTTACTTAGCGTTGCCATTTCCAATTCCATGTCAAGCCTCTGGATTTTTTTTAAAGAATTTATTACGGGTTAGTACTATTTTTGACTCGAACCGGTGTCAAGTCAAGTTTTATTTATGAGTTTACCACTGGAGTGATTCTTCTTCCCTGCTAACCCTTCTCTTGTCCAAGCCCTAAACGCCCACCATCCATTGTTGCCACTGCCACCGACCGCTGTCTATCAATGCTGCCCAGCCCTGCCGTGCCGTTGCAATGTCGCCCCAACCAACCACGGCCGCCTTCTAGCCGTCGTGAAACCGGCATCTCCACGCCTAGCAACATGTTAGCATCATCGATTCAACCGCCGACGAGCATCGCCACCACGATCGGGTGGTCATCTCGACAACTTCGACTCTCTAGTTACCTTCCCCAACCATATTGGAGCCCATCGCCACCTAGGACGGTTATATCCCTTTAGCCACTACCTTTTCCAATGTTCCTGCCATTTGCTACTCCAAGCCAGCATCCATACAGCCGAGATCGGCCATAACCGATCGACGAAGGGAATAGGGTCGTCCTCCCACATTGGAACGTTCGCCGCCATGATTCCCGGCTAGGAAGTCATCGGCAGTGAATTATGCTGGCGATAGGATTAAGTCTTTTTGGCCTAAAATTCTGTTGTAATGGATCCTCGGTTGAAGCTGATCGATTGAGAGCAACCGACAACCTTCCTCTCTCTGAAATTTCCATCGTAAACGCCTGCTATGTTGGAGAAGAAATGATGCACCGAATTGCAGAGGAAAGCCACTGCCTTCACCATATCCTTGAACTCCAAGATCGGAACAAGGGACAAGGTGAGCCAACCCTTCAACCAAGCATCCAGAAGGACCATCAGGGGATGAATGAGGGGATCCTTGGCGACGCTTGCCTTGCTATTTTCCGTCTTGTTGAACTTGAGAACTCGTTGACCATGGATGAATCTTAGTCATGTAAATTAGTTTGGTTTTCTTGTTGATTTAAAACTTTAAGTTCCAATGATTATCAAAATTTATTATCGATTTAGATTAATATAATTTTAATAACAATTCATAATATTAAAATCAACTGTTATTGAAGCTGATCATGATATCCACCAACAAACAACAAAATAAATGAACAGTGACCGCTAAACATGAACTCTACGTGCATGCACGAAAGAAAAAAGAAAGAAAGAAAGGGAGGATAACAAAATAAGGACAGTGACTGCTAAATATGAACTCTACGCGCATGCACGAAAGAAAAAAGAAAGGAAGATAGGGAAGATACCAAAATAAGGAGAAACATAGCTCCGATAAGGAAGAGGAGAAGTAGACGGTTAGGGTGGGGAGGACGTCCATCACGGTGATTTAACTGGATATGAACGTTGCCCAACTCCCCTAAAATCTTCCATCGTAACAAAAAAATTCTCTAACATTCTATTCCTCCCAAATCGAGTCAAAGATTTTTAAATAATAATATTATTATTATTTTACGATCTTTACATGTGGAGATGGTTAATGGGCACTTGCACAAAAGATTCGTCAACTTGTTGTGCTTAGGCCTAACAAAGTGGAGGTAATGATTCATGCTTTGCCATATCTAGCTGAATTATGTGTTTAATTAATCAACCAGTCATAGTATTTAACTTGTGCAGAAACTACGTTAAAAAGCTCAAATGGTTCGATCTTATCGCCTAAAAAGTGCAGTTGTGAACTGTTGGATGTAATTAGCCGGTGGAGAAGATCTTCCTAGGAAAACATTGTGTGCAGAATTTTACTTTGAAATTGATCTCCTTTAGTTTTCTTCTTGTTCTTTGCCATAACGCCCATTTGAGACTGATCAGTGAGAAATTCTGACACCAATCATTTACAAGTGAGTATTACACCAAGAATTGACAAGCAGATGAGTTTGAGGCCTTGTTGATATTCCTTAGTTAGGAGGCCATACATACCAAAAGGGTTCGAAGAAGGAAGCTTACGATTGTTGTAAACTCATCCATTGATCTATGCAATTGTTATTTACAATAAGTAGTTTACCAATTTGCATGCTTTTTTTTTCCAAGTATGCCACTTGCATTACTGTTAAGTGCACAATTTTGCGCACATTAATCATGTTCTGTTGAGATTTGAAAATCCAAATCTACTCCATTGGAACTCGCACAACCTTTTAACAAGAACTATATGTATGTATTCATACATATATATACAAATGTGAGGATGTACGATTACATAAAAAAAATAAAAGTATTGGTCCCATTATCGTCCTCCGTCTTGAGTTTAAATGGTGTGGAAGTTAGAAGTTGCTGTACAGGAAGGTATACAAAATATATCGTAGGGCAGTCTGCGTTATTGTAAATACAAATATATTTATGCAAGTCGCACATCATTTTAGAACATCTCTGAACATTAACACGAGTAGGATAATGCATACCACGGCGACGTGTGTTAGAGCTGATCAGAAAGCTGTTTTTGAATAAGTTGCAGGTTTGCATACGCGGAATGCACATAAAGAACATGAATGGCATGCTAAGCTTGAGAATATAGTTCATTGTGAAGACTTTTTTTTTCTCAAGCATTATACTGACATTTTGCAATGGGCAATATATATATATATATATATATATATATATATATATATATATAATAGTTGGAGTGAATAGTAAAAATAATAGATATTCAGAAGGTATATTTTTGTGAGTAAATACCTATTCTTTTTTTTAAAAAAGCACGTACGTACTTTATGTACCATACTTATGCGAATTATGTTGAATAGTGATTTAATTCGTTTAAAAGAATATCGTTATGTTTTAATCATATTTGTACGAGTGTAAAACTGTAGAATTTGTAGCATATCCCTCAAAAGAGATCAATCCTTCGTCGCCCTATGTACCCAACCAACCTTTTATTTTGGACGATATATTTTCATTATAAAATGTCCACTAAAGAAATTTAGTGATAACAAAGAGATCGCCTTATCGATGAAGATCAATTCCCCAACATGACCATATGACGGGTCTTATTGCTTCCACCAAAGGGGGCATGCGAGTGTGAGCCTATGTTGCCTGTCAACGTGGAAGCAGGATTTTTGCATTCACTTGTTAAGGAGCAGGACATGAAGCCATTGCTTTACAGCCACTCCTACATACCACCCCTACATACCACCATTCTTTTCATTAGGAAGAAAACTAGCTAATGACCAAAAATTGCTCTACTTTTCTCATACAGAAGTGGTCTACACTTGGTAGTTTGGACTATTGGAGTTTCTACATATATTAGTATTTTCAAGCTTCATGGTAAATTGAACCATTAAGTTAATGATACATCTCTAGCTGCTTAGTTACAGCTTCTTGTCTTGCTTAGATCAATCTGCTTGTAGTAGTTGCAAATTGGGATAGTATTGTTGTGATCACAATTTATATTGTAAAATAAGGTTAATTGGAAGGGCTTCAAGCTATTTGATGAAGAAAAAGAGCCACAGTCCAGTGCAGTTAAACAATACTTTTGCAGGTAAAGCCGTTGCTTCTGGATATATTAGTCTTGGATTTTGTTTAAAGCTTACAAACGCTAGTATAAAGAGGACAATTGTCACGGCTATGTGCCATGACAATTGGCCATTTTCCCGTAGGTAATTGAAGGTTGCCATGGGAAACAGCCATCGGGTGACACCGTGGCACTTGCGGCGGGCAAAATTGTGATTGCCACCGGGTGCTTGGCAAAGTGTAGCCACGGCTATGTGCCATGGCAACACCGTGGTTGCTCAGTGGTCCATGGCCAGCCACGGTGTAGCCACTGACAGCCGTGGCAAAGCTTAGCTACTGATATCCGGTGGCTAAGCAGTGGTTAAGTTTAGATATCACTACAGCGGTGGCTAAGCAGTGGTTACTTCATGGTTGTATCATTTGCCACTGCTTACTGTGGCAGCGCCAAGCAAATTTCTCAGAAATTTCGAAAAAAAAATTTGTTGTTTTTGTACATTCCAAAATATATAAATAAACTTAATAAAAATATTTCACATACATACATAAATTTCTTCACAACCATATTCATATGCATTTCACTGCATAGACATCAAAGATCATCAAGCTATCATAAAACAATACAACCAAGCATAGTTGCAATAGAACCAAGCATAGGGTGGGTGGGCGTG
>JAVDBV010000504.1:0-16871 GCA_032619315.1 Piper longum
CACCACACCACACCACCACCCCCCGGCTCCTCCAGCCTTTGGCCCTTGGGTTTTTATAAATTTTGTATTTATTTAAGAATGAACAATCTTCAAAATAAATGATATGACGAAGAAGAATGGATAATCTTTGGCCGAATTTGATATATATAAATATAGTATAAATTATCATAAGAGAATAAAAAATTATGGTCTTAAGTGTTTGGGTGTTCTAAAGAAAGACATTTGAAAAGAGATGAGTCACAAAGAGAAATACCCCACAAAGAAAAAAAGAAAACTCATCGTATAATTAGAAAATATTGTGAAGCATGCATTAGGATAACTAAAAGTAAAGAGAGCACATGGAAAGTCATGCATTTCGAAGAATGACATAGTTATGCATGCACTCTTTACACCATCAAAAACTTAATTTCTCATGTCCCATAGGCTGGTTACAAATGTGCACTAAAATTTGATTAACACCTTTGAAAAAATTAATATAAAAACTTCTCAACTAATGTCTATGCTAAAAATTAAAGTAGGTGGGGCTAAAAATATTGGTTGTATAGAAAAGATATTAGAAATGCTTAGACAAAAAATAAAGAAAAAATAAAAGGAAATTGATGCACAATTATTGATAACATTTCGAGGAAATGAAAGAGATAAATGATTTCTTTTTCACCATTTACTAGAGTTAACCATCACAAGCAAATAATTACATTTGAATGTATTTTTTTGTGTATGAGAAGACTAGGTCGTTCGTGCTGCTTTTTAAAATATTTTTGAAATGCATAGATGGAAGGCATCGCGGGGTAATTGTTATTAATCAAGATCCTGCAATTGATAAATCAATTAAATTAATATTTTTCAACATATCATAGCCTTTATATTTGGCATATTTTTAAGAAGGAGAGTAAAAAATTAGGCACAATTGCTCACAAAAGGAAGTTTTATAAGTCATTCCATAGTTTAATTTAAGGTGTCGAAAACAAAGAAGATTTTGAATCACAATGGAGTGAAATAATGAAAGACAAATGCGTGGAGGAAAATAAACGGTTGAAATCCAAATATGCAATTCGCCATGTGTGGGTGCATGTGTATAGTAAAAGTATATTTTTGGTTGGAATAAGAAGTTTGCAATGAAGTGAATTTCAAAACTCATTTTAGTTAAGGTATGTGAACAAAAAAAATAGTCTTATTGAGTTTATACATAGATTTGAGAGACCTATCAAAAGACACAGATTAAACGAGGCAAAAAATATTATAAAAACTCATATAAAAGCCCTAAATTAGTTACCCCACGTAACATGGCAAAAGTTTATAATCGAAAAATGTTTTATAAGTTTCAAGAAGAACTACAATACAGTATGGTTTGCTGCTCATCTCATAAAGAATTAAATGGGGAGGATGATGTAACATGTTATAGAAATAATAAAGAGTTGGTTGTACGTCTTACTTACAAAAGAGTTGACAATAGATGCACATGTAGTTGTTAACTTATTTAAAGTAAAGGTATTCAATGTAGGCATTTATTGTATGCACTGAGATTGAACGATGGTGATATTTTTCTTGAATTTTATATCATGAAGAGATGGACAATTGAAATAATAAAGGAAATTATATTTTATGGTGATGGAGCAGAACTTCGTGGTGATTGCAACAAAACTATATTTTTTAATTGGAAAGAATTACACTGGATTTTTAATTGATGGGCCAAAAAATATATTCATTATCTAAGAAATTTGATCTCGCAAAACAATAACATTTAGAAATAGAAAAATTGGTAGAAAATGTGGTAGATGATTTACATCATATAATACAAGTACATCATAGAATATACGCACATCTACTGACACAATCAAAGACAAAAAAAAATGATAAGAGATGGAAGAGTGGTAAAGAACTTGTAATAGACCATATGGTAAAAGATAGGTTATGCTATGGTTGTAATAAACGGGGAGTTGGGCATGATACATCGGTAATGTTGCCTAACACAACCCTTGTTTTGATCTTTATTATATATGATTTATGTGATTATTTTCTATATTTTATTTTTATATACGTAGGCAAAAAATGTTTCATCTCAAAGTGGAGTCATGTAGTCTATTCATAGGTATCGGTGCAGTGATGGTGAATCTCAAAGCATGAATCTAAAAAGACTATATAATCTTAATGATTTGTAACTTGTTTCTATGGATTATTATTTGTTTTAATTAAACTTGACAAATTTGTTATTTATAAGTTTGTACTTATATTAATCATGTGGAAAAAAGTTAAATGAGATGGATCTCATGTATTTTTCTTCTAATATATTTTCAAATTCATCAACATAAATTTAAATATTATCAGAATATATAAGAGTATATCTTTTTTTTAATATATAGTTAATTGCAAAATTAATTTTACAATCGTATATCGAGTTAGGACGCATTATTTTGAAATATTTACTCGAGTCAGGACCGAGTTAAGTTTTTATTAAATCGAATAAAGACCGAGTCAAGTTTTTATTAACTCGATTTAGGATCGAGTTAATTTTTTATTAACTTGACTCGAGTTGAGACCGAGTCAAGTTTTATTGATTCGAGTTAGAACTGAGTCAATTTTTTATTTACTTAACTTGAGCTGAAACCGAATCAATTTTTTATTGATTTGACTCAAGTTGAGACTAAGTCGAGTTTTTATTAATTTAAGCTGGAGCCGAGTCAAATTTTTATTGACTCGTGTAAGGACCGAGTCAATTTTGTATTAACTTAAGTAGAAACCAAGTTAACTTTTTATTTACTCGAGTCGGGCCTGCCGCAGCTGCGAGTGATGGCAGGGGGGTGGTGGTGGTGGTGGGTTACGGCTGGGGCTGGCCCAACCATGGCGGTGGGCGGTGGCAGGGGCGAGGGGCCACAACGAAGGTCGTCGCTGGGACGGGGGCCGCAGGGTTGTGGGGGCCAGGCGGCAATGAGGGCAAGGAGCCGAGTGGTGGCAGGGGGCAGGGAGGTGGCGGTAGGGGGCCAGGTCCGGGAGGTGGGAGGTGGCGGGGGGCCGGGAGGCAAGAGGTGACGGGGGGGCAAGGAGGCAGGTGGTGGAGAGGGGCCGCGGCAGAGGTCATCACAGGGGGTGGGCAGGTGTCCATCGCAGGCCAGTGGGCAGGCTCGCAGGTGTCATTAGGGCGGGGGGAAGCATAGGCCCCTAGACTTTGATCCAACGGCCCACAATACATGTGCTGCCAAAAATTGGTAGTGCATTATATATATATATATACACACACACACCTTCAGTAACATCATTCATGACCCATATATGACAAATCCAACATTGTTGAGGGCAGGACGAAAAAAAAAACGACCAAACCAAATATCAATCCGAAAATAAATCCATATGAAAGAATGCCTTGTCACAGAAAACCCCCCCTTTCTCACAAGTAAATATTCTTGCCTCCAAGACTCCATCGATAAGTAAATATTAGATAAGGTGTATTGATTTCAATAAAATAAAAGAAGGTCCACTGACATCTTCACTTCTTCATACTTGGTTCGACATATAAAATAAAATTAGTTTAAATAAAATTTGACCAACCATAATAAACCATATAATATTTACCAATGTTCTATGAGACAACAGATAGAAATTACTGTGGGACCGACTAATTTGTGGAGGCTAACTAGTGAATGACCTCTCATGGAACATCTTCTCAGCATTTCCATCACTAGTTTTTCCTTTTTCATCACATCTGCCGTGTAAGAGTTGTATTAAGCAAGGTTGATTGAGATGGATGGAAGGTGAAGCTTTTATAGTCTCTGGTGGATTCTTGTGCTTGGTTTCACTCCTTTAATACTCCCTCCGAGGAACTGAGATGTGGGATCACAAATAAGGGTTGCAGTTAGGAAACCCAAGGTCCCAATTACTAGACCCAATTTGTCAAATAAGCTGTTAGTCATCTTGAGCTGACTTCTACCTTGGTTCTATCTTGGGGGTGATCCCATCAAATCGGTACTAAAATAAACCAGGAAAACTCGATGTTCACTCAATGAAAGCATAATAGTTTCCATCGGTTGTGCGACTCAAAGTTCAATTTTTTTTTAATCAATTGTATTGTTGGCATTTATTTGAGGGAGAAGGTAGCGTGAAGGTTCTTACCCATCTATGATTATATGTATGAATAAAATTAGAACTCCTAAAAATAAAATTTTAATCTATATCATTCATGTAATCACGGATGGTAAAGATATAGTGACCACGCTATCTAGCCTCTAATATATGTTTTTTTAAAAAATAAAATAAAATATATCTAACGCCATAGCAAAATGGAATTTCAATCTAATTTTAAATAAGAAAATGAAATTTCATCGCATGGCTACTTTATTTTTTAGCATAAAATATAATAGTTAGCAAATAATAATTTCTAAAACAGAATTCTACTATAAAGAAAGTTAAGTATATAAACTAAGCTAGCTCAAATGCGACTACAACTAAACTCAATTTGACTTCGAATCGGGATTCGCTCATTCGTAGACAAATAAATTAAAATTGAGCTGAAAGAACTTGATCAATGGAGTATTAGGTTTGACAACCTTAAACATAATTCTAAATATCGGATAGGTATGGGGCATATTTGGTTCAACTGGATCAAATAGAGTTCAACAAGATTCTAAAATTATAAATAAAATATTTTATTAAATATTAAAAATATAATTTATCATTAATATAATCCTAGTTAAAATACCGTGATTTATAACAAAAAAACAAAATGTGAAATTTTCAAACTAAAAAATTACAAGGTACAGAACAAAATAATAAAAGACTTAAAATTCTGCCGAATGTGAACATGATTTGTGATATATCTAATATAACTTGATAGTATGATATAAAATTAAAAATTATAACTTTAATTAAATGAGAAAGTATTAGAGGTGGGCCTTGAAGGCCACATGGGGGCGGTGATGTTCAAAAGGGTACCCATTTGGTCACTGGTCATCTAGAAGACAAAACGGTGCAGATGTGAACAAGGACGAATTGGGTGTAAAGGCGCTGCCTCATTGAATCAACAACACTCAAGTGGGAACGTTGGTCCCCGTACAACTTCAATTTGTTCCTCCCTTCAAAGCTTGATTCACCTCCGTCGTCTTCGTACTTGGGCTCCTGTCAACTTTTTCTCTCAATCCTGCACTCACGTGGGCTCTCCCCCTCTTGATAGCTGCTTCACCTCCCCTAAATATTATGGGTATCTTCCATATCTCGCATGTGTCGTCACATGTTTTTTATCTCAAATATTTTCGAGTCGATTCTACTTTATAACTTTCTAAATCAAATTTTATGGGTAACTCCTTATATATTAACTCTCATAATCTAACAATAAAACATACTGGAACATCATTATTGTTCTTCTAGTTTAGCTAAATTAATATTTTAAAGTAATACATACTCATTTCATGTTATTTTTATTTATCATTAAAAAATGACTTTGAACTAGAATATGGAGTTGATTCTGAATCAAACTGTAGTCCATTACTTAATGAGTCAAGAGTCTGAACTCCAATTTTTAAAACTATGAATAGAGCATGTTTTCCTATCTCCCTATTAATTTAAAACAATATTTTTTAAAATTGAAATTTGGTAATCCATTTCTTTAAAAATTTTGAGTCAGATCGATTCAAAGATGCACATAACTATTTCATTTTTCATTTTTTGCCGGGAACTGGACTTGACACCCATGGCGTAGAGCCAAATCCGACCAGACTTAGAATCTTTAATGAAATCTTCCTGTAAAATATACAAAATGATACGAACAATTGAAATCGAGTTTGTGTGTGTTTCTATAGATGTAATATTGAATATTAGATATCGTTTAACTTTTATTGGTTTCATATTGTGATTCAATTAAAATACAAGGGATTATTGTTTGTACAGGGTTAGATGTGTCTTTATCAATTTAATTTGAAAAAATTAACGTGTCAAACACATGTGTTTATTACTTTAATTCAAATTCATGGAGCTAATTAATGGAGTTTATGGAGTATGATAATTAACTTGGAGTCGATACAAGAGCTCTTTAACTTAGGATGTGTTTAGAAGTCCTCACTAAAGTAGAATGTAGTATAGCTAAAAAACTTTAAAATCAGACTAGACTTAGCATGTCATATGGTGGAGTCAACTCAGAGCCGGAATAATAAGTTTTTATTTTTTTAATAAATAATTGTATAAAATTAGTATATATTATTTTTTGATATTTGAAATTAATAAATATATAATTTATATTACTTAAAATATATTGATTTAGTGAATCTAAAAAAATGATATGGTTGATAATTTTTATGACTTGAATTAAATCAATCAGTATAAAGTCATCTTTCATTTGACTTGACAAGTTATGAAGTGAAATTGACTTGTAAAATATTTGGAGTAAAGAAGAAAATTTAAAATTACTGAATGCATAACTGATTTAAAATTTTCTGAGTCAAAGTAGAGTCTTGAAACCTAACTTTCTCTTATAAAAATTATAAGTTAATTTCACAAACCTAACGGTAAACGGTATCCATAGAATAGTTAAATATTTAACTACCTATCCAAGTATCCCACTAATTGCAATGAAAATAACAAATTAACAAAAACACATAGAACGCAATTTTAATTTGGAGCTAAAAAACTTTTTTTTTTGGAGTTGAAACAACTGGATCAATAATACGTGACGCGAATGAAAATAAATCCTGCACGTGTCCGTTCCAAACAGTGAAATGATAGCAACTAATCCTCTAATTTTTCGAGGCTTTTTTTTATTCACAAACTTTTAATAGCTGTTATTTTTATCTCTATTACTATAAAATAATTTACTTAGTGCACAAAATGTAGATGAGACAAGGATGGGATGAAATTATGGACAAGATGATGAGGCGTACACTAGCTTGTACGTGGACGACTAAACTCCTTCCAAACACCAAAATTGGTGGTGGTTCGGTCTGTTTGTATATGCACATGAGCTGTTCTCAAGCTACAAGCAGGTTATTATCCAAGAATGCTTTGAACAAAGTGTGCGTGTGTGTTACAATTATTCCTACCCAATTTAGGCCTCCAAAACATCAGAGGCACATGTCATTTGGGCATTGAACATTGATCGTCGCCCAAGTTCATTGGCCCTGACCCAATTTGGCAAATTTAGAAGCATGGACACATGCGGGGTGGGATCCTCCTTTTTTTTATAAAGTTGACCACTTATGTATAAATCCCCTTACCTCCTCCACCTTCTCAATTGCTCACTGGTAGATATGTGATTTTTTTTTAATGGGATGAACAATTAATGTGATTTTTAATATATATATATATATATATATATATAAGAAATTTGAGTTACACTACACTTAAACTGGTATGATGGAGCAAGTGGGTACAGTTTTTTTTTCAGCATAACTAGTGTGGACATTTAGTTTGAGCTTGTGTGAACATTTTACTTTAGGGTTTGTGTGAGTTAGTTCATATGTATCCACTAAGTGCAAATACAAACTAAGTAGAGGAATATTTGATAAAAATAGTATTTATTGAGTTATATGTATGTGATAATAAATAGATATTAATTTTGATGCCCATTATAGCTCATGTTATGCATGGCATACAACTATTATACCCTAACGGCAACGCGTTTCAATTAGAATTTCATCTCTCGATTGACCAAACCATAAATATTATCAAACTTTTGCCATTACATTGTAAACATGCTAATAACATCCACACAATTGTCTTAAATTTCACTTACTATTATAAATTTCTATTTTCCCAAAACAAAATTGCATTATTCTTTTTTCTTAAAAAAAAAAGCTCACTAATTAGCTCCATCATAATAAGGCCATCCAATCCCATGCACACAACTTCTCACAGCATGGGAAGAACTCAAAACAAAAAGGCGAGTGTGCAAAACTACAAAAGCCCACACTTCTCCTTTCCTCTTTCTTCCTCAACCTCCCAATTAAATCCCCCTATCTATCCTCACTCCCCACAATCGCAGAAACCCAGCAACAAAGAAAGAAAACGCCACTTCACTTGTGAGCGTCCATGGATGCCCACAAAAGCTCTGGTGCAAAGCTTGAAAGAGAAGCTAAGAAAGAGCACCAACATGACATGGCCATGTTGAATAAACCATTAGATCAAGATCGGGAGGAAGAGAAGAAGCTTGCATCCCCCACATCATCACCTTCCCACGAGTTTTCCTTCACCATCTCCCTCCACCCCGCCGGCACTGCCGCAGCCGTCCGAGACCGTTGTCGAGCCACCTCGCCGGCCCCGGCGGCCTCCTTCGCCATCGACTTGTCTCCGGCCGACGACATCTTCTTCCACGGCCACCTCCTCCCACTCCACCTCCTCTCCCACATATCCTCCACCACCTCCGCCGACAACGACGTCCACCGCAAGCCCACCTCCGGGACGGCCAAGAAGAAGTTGCCCAACAGCTCCAACAGCCCGCCGGCGGCCATTAGAGCTAGAGGCAGTGGGAGCCCTGTGTACGTGACGAGAGTGAAGAGCAAGCCCAAGTCCTTCTCTCTTTTTCGGCTATCGAAGTGGCGGCGACCTCATGATCACAAGGAGGAGAAGGGGAAGGAGGAGGAGGACGAGGAGAAGAAGAAGTCAGCCACCGGATTCGACGTGGGTCGGGCCTTGAAGAGGTACGCGAAGGTGGTACGTACTCCCTCTCTGCTCTTCCGAGCTCATGGCCAGAAGGCCGCCGGTGAGAAGTCGGACCAGCTCCGGCGGCAGCCGCACTCCTTCTCTGGCGGCTCCAATTCGAGGTGGAAGGAGTTGGGCGAAGAACGGAGGAGGAGAGGCGGCGGCCAGTTCTCGGCGCCGGCGTCCATGAGAACCTCGCCCACCAATAGTGGTCTGCTTGTTGCCGCTGCAACCATCTCCTCGCCCACCGACGGCACCATGGAGGAGTTGCAGAGTGCAATTCAAGCTGCCATTGCCCACTGCAAGAACTCCCTTGCCGCCCAAGAAGACAAGTGCCAGAGCTAAACAGTATACACACCATGATTGCCCTTTGCCTTGCCCAACGCCAATCCCATCTTTTAAAATCTTACATTATATCTAGATTTCTCTTTGTAGATTGTACAATATATCATGTGTTTACGGTCGTAGTATATGAGAAGCAATAATACTAAATCGTTCTTGTCAGTGGTATATTGATGGCGTGCCATGGTTAGAGCTAATTAAGTGTGGAAAACTACAAAAAAATATAAAAGCAAACCCCACAGTTCTCTATATTCATCTAATTGTCAATTGTATATCAATCTTTGGTGAGGGGTTGTGTCATGGTAACGAGAGCTGATCACGTATGAAACTTGAAACCAGCTCTGGCAAGACTGTGAAATTAAAAAAAAAAAAACGAGGAGTTTGTGGGCGGCCACGGCTACTAAATGTACTTCTCAGAGTCTTAGAAGTGTTTGTCTCTGAGCCACACGATTGGTTCATGGATTTAGTTGTTCATTTTCTAGGGACCAAGACAAGATTGATATTTCTTTTTGCTCATTCTTGGATTGGGGTGGGAATAAAAAAATCAAGTGGTGATGAAACTGTATTGGGATATATTAATATTTTGCATATGATACAAATATGCATTAGGGCCTGTGTCAGATCTTGTAACAACTAAAGGTTGATGGATAATGGAAGATTAGGGAGTTGCCTTTTTTTAAGTCTCTAAACTGGGCACAACTTGCCGGGTTGAAACAAATATTGTAAGCTTTATTTTCACCTGGATCAACGTATATTATTGGCCACTCCACTCCTAACTTTTTCAATACAGCTCCAGATCTAAAATATTAACTAGTCATGAGTTTTTTTTTTATTACAAAATATCCAATTAATAATTCATAAAAACTTTTAGCTATCAGCTCTGCAGACGTGGGGGTGAGTAGGTCTCATATTTGGTAAAATTATTTTGAGGAGAAGTCACTGAAAAACTCGGTGGTTGCAGCTATATATCTTATTTACCCAAGTATTTCTATAAAAAGCTTGCATTGAGTGGATAATATTGTATCAAATGTCTAATACAAATAATCGACAGTAGAGCTAAATACATAAACAAAAATATAAATGCAATCGTTGAAATCAAAACATGTCGAGTCATTATCAAAAACACAAATAATAGGATTAACATCCTTATCACCGCCTCTCAAGGTAATAAAGAGTACTCGGATAAGGAAGCTGGTACGAAGATTTTATCTCTCATCATCTTATTCGATGAAAGCTAGAGAAATTCAAGAGGCAAAACAGGGTGCCATGAAATGGCTTCATTGCAGCAAAATCATACATGGGAATTAATTAGTGGAATGATCCCTTGTGAAGAAACTTTGCAAAACAAAGTACATATAGAGTTAAAAGATGAAATTAGGACACAAGATTTAAGGCTACACTTGTAATGGAAGAATATGATAGAGCAAATACATAATTGATTGCATAAAATCTTTGCCCGTGTTATGAATGGACTTTAATTAGAATAATTTGAACATTGTGAATGTGAAAGTTTTAATTTTTTAACAACTTGATACCGAAAATGAATTCCTTTATGGCGATTTGGAGGGTAGATATATACATAATGCAATAACACGAACGTTTTGTGATCAACGGTAAGATAAACATGCATTGTGTGTCAATTTGAAAAAAAAAAATGTAGAGGTTGAAAACCATACTCGGAGTTGACTCCAAGCTGTCTCAGAATTTCATTTATAATAAAATTTTAATTATGTAAATAAAAAAATACAATTAGTATATATTACTCATTTGACACTTGAAATTGATAGATACATGATTTATATTACTTGAAACTATTAATTTAACTAATATAAAAAAAATAATATGTTTTGATTACTTTTATAATGTGACTTAAGGAATCAATTACTAAATCAATAAGTACAATATCATCTATGAAACTAACTTGAAAAACCATAAAATTAAATTGACTCGAGAAATTTATGGAGTCAGAATGAAGTTTTCAAACTACGGTTGAAATATGCACTTTCACTTCTCTCTGTAATACTTTGAGTTTACTAAATGTAGTACTTGTCCTGGTGTGCATGATTTTTAGCAATTTATTGATGACAATTTTATTAGTCTTACTTTGTATGCAAATGATATGCTTGTCGCATATGATCAATGGGAAATGACCTTAAGAAGTTAGGAAACTCTTTATGAAAATGCTACATGTGTAGGTGTGTGATAACTCTATAAAAGAATTATTATTCTTTACATTTCATGTTAATTTTTGTCATGTTTCGAGTTATTTTTACTTAAATTTTATTAATTTAAGAGTCTATTATTTATTATTAATAATGCGAGAAATCATTGTAATTTTTGTGTAAAAAGTACTAATTAATGTTATTCTATCAAGGTAAAAGAGTTAGAAGATGATCTGGAATGAATTCGAGGAGAAATTAGGCGAAAAACAATTTTTAAAATTGTTGCTACAGTGAATTCATAGCAGCGTATACTGTAGCAACCCGATTACTATTCAACCCGGGCATTACTATAATGACATGGGTACTGTAGCGATCCGGGTATTATTGTACGATGGGCTCCACTTAAAATCTTTAGCTGGATCATTTATAAAGTGAATTAGGGTTTTATCTAAAAAAAATGACAACTCCTGATAGACAACATAAAAGAGAGAGTGAAGGCGAAGAAATTGGATCAGAAGAATAAGACGCTTTCTCCAAAAGAGTTTTTCTTTATTCTGATTTATTTTTCTTTATGATTAATGATATTTTTCTTATCAAATATGGATTTTTTGAGTTTATTTGAATATTTTATGGAGTAAATTCTTTTTTAGGATTTTTAATGAAACTTAGTGCATGGATTAATAAAAGTTATTAATTTTTATTTGTGTGATTGTGTTTTTGGATCATTTATTTTATTCTATTCGTTAATGTTATCATTAGACTAACCATCTATTGATTGATCTAAAGATTTAATATTGTATAAAGATAGAAAGATTAGATTTGTCATTGAATAAAACAGTTTTTATTCATCTATTTTATGTGATTTACATATAAGATAAAGATATACTTATATACTTGGGTAACTATTAAGAGAAGAACTTAATTTATCATTTTGCATATGCAAATTTATAGAGATATAAAAGTTCGGTGTAAGTGATAAGTTTATGGTGAATCTAAAAGATGTAATAAATAATTAATTCTCGTGGTTAATGATTTAAATGTGTAATTCATAGATAAAAATTATAACTTTAATCATATAGAGCACTAAGTAAAATTGAAAATCATAGGTTTGTCGCCTTGAAATCAATTCATCATTTAAATATTGCAATTTTAGATTAATTTAGTCATAATTTATAATTAAATCACTCTTTGAACTTGTTTTTATTTAAGTATAATTAATTAATTAATTTTGATAATTGAGAATTTCTATTACTAATTCCTCGTATGATGATACTTTCTTATTACTTTTATTACTTAATTCGGCACGTGCACTTACGTTATAATTTCCACATTAATGTGGGATGATTGCATGATCGAGTTCGACCAAAATTTAAAATATTTGTGATTGAATTCAACCAACCAGTATAACCGAATAAAAATAAGATAAAAATAGACATTTCTACTTTTAATTGAGTCACCGACTAAGTGGCCAATAAATTTCAGAAATGATGCTCTTTATGATATTTTCAAAAAAAATTATTAAATCGTCATAACAAATTATTAAACCTAAAGTACACAAACCTTATATTTTGAGCTTTCTCTTGGTAATATAATATTTTAAAATAGTGTTTTAAATTTTTATGCTAGCTGAATAAGAGTAATAGAGAAAAACATAAGAGATATTGATTGTATAAATGAGGTATTTGTCTTTTGTGAGAAATTATGTTTTATAATAGGAACAATGATTAGACAATATGATAAATATAGAATGAAAATAAATTCCTAATGTAATTGAATTTTAACCTTGTCTAACTGTGGCAAATATAAAAAAAATGACTATAGGTAACCAACTTTTTGCCCGATGATAGTCAGACAAATACGGACAACTTCTTGGGAACGTTTGAATGACCTAGACCCACCCTTACTCATATATATGATTTACTTATGTATGAGTTCGGAATTCAAAGCTGGCTTTCACTTCTTTGTTCGATTAGGTGATAATTTATGTATCATGATATTATTATCATCACTAACAACGCACCTTCCACATTCTCCACTCTAATTGGGATCTAACTCTCAATTTTCAATGAAAGATCTTAGATCCCATGTATTATTTTATTTGCATTGAGGTCCCCAAGCAAGGCAATTACTCATGAACATGTCTTGGTTTATTAAGCAGGAAAATGGGAAAAAGGCCCGGCCCGTTGAAAGCCCATCAATGAGCGGGATGGCCGGTGCGGCCCACTTCTTGAAGACCCGACCGGACTGCTTGGTCCATCGGCCTACCAGGACCAAACCCTTCCCATTGAGTAAGCCCAATAGAAAAAAAAACGCTCTCAGAGGAGCTTTTCAGCAGTTCTCTAAATTATAGAGCCTATCAACAGCTCTATAATTTTTTTGAGGCAAGTATGTTTTTTCTTTTTTTATGAAGAGATAACTTTCTCTGTTTATGGTTGAGTCATTGACAACAATTTTCCACGTTAGTCTTAGAAAAGGTTGCTTTTCAAAAGATTATTATAAACTTTATTGTCAACTTCTCTTAAAAAATGATAACTTCTCTTAAAAAATTATTTTTACTTTCTAAATAATATTAAAAAATTAATCTTTTGGGTGGCCTTCCGTCTAGTCCGATTGACTCAAATTGGTCGGGCCACATGACTGGGCCTGCTAGGCTGGAATGGCACAATTGCACCCCTCCTGATCAAGTATTGAGCCTGAGTACCGTTCTCTAACCACAATTGCACCCAAAGTATTCTTAATTTGGTTTAAGCAAATATCTTTAATTTTATTTTAATGTTTCATCATTACCGACACGTGGAAGTTGGTCACCACTTGATTCATGCGCCGCTTGTACAAGAGTACATACGACTTTAAGTTCGGTATATTGCAACTTAAATCAAATACCTGAAATCTCTTGACGAAGGGCCGGGTAACATGATTGACTCGTTGACTTGTAATCAAACTCATGGCTCATTTGATTGCCCTAAGTTTACTAAGTGTGTTAAGGATGGGCTTTAGTAGCTTTTCTCCTAAAGCACTAAGTTATGGTCACACTGGATCGATTTTTTTTAATTTTTCAAAAAAATTTAAAATTAGGTTTAAAATTCCTGACATTGTGAAAGGTGGCTACCGAAATTTTCTTGCACCTCATTCATGGTGGTTACTGAAATCTCCTCTCCTCCGGTGGGAGGAGATTTCGGTTCATCTGCACCCAAAACCAATGACCAGCTTACCTTTCCACCCTATATTGAGGTACTTTGATTAATTAGGCATCTCTAAAGAGTGTAATATAATTTAAAAATTGCCTGGTGTAACAATACAATTTTCATATAATACTGATCTTGAATCATGATTTAGCAAGTATATAAGTATATACAATATTCCCAGCCCCTCGACCACTCGGGCAATATTATAGTGGACATATATATTTATTATTTCTCATCCTTACACTTTTGTCTAGCATTCAAGTGATATTTGATAGATTTGTTTATCTATTGATTGATGATTAAAAATGTCTCCTTGTACAAATTTATCATGCCAGATGGATCAAGACAAATCGAAATTGATTTTATTATGTCTGCATGTGCTATCTAGCTTGTATCACTAATCACTCGATAAAAATAACCACTTCTAATATAACATCGATTCAAAATTAGTTAAAGAAAAGACCCAACCATGTTTCACTGCTTAATTACATAAAATCAGTCAACCTGCTTGTTCTTTGGATTAACCAAGAGAGATAACTGCACCAACAAAAAGTTATGGAATAACCAAGAGAGATAACTGCACCAACAAAAAGTTCTCTGATACAACCATTACTTGTAATTGATCTTCTCACTCACAACCCAATACAAAGTTCTTATCCTCCAAAACAGTACCCAATCATCTTTACATTATCCTAACGACCAGACCAACCTCCCTTTGTTATTCTTCTTTGATATCTGCTTCAATCTGTGCCACCATCCGTCTGCATTTCCTACAATAACAGTATAACTAGCTTATAAGCATCAAAACCACAAAATCCTAGAGAACCAACTAAACTTCTACTAATTTGTAACAATGTGTCACAAAAAATGATTGAAAAGTTAACAACAGATCTAGGGAAGAGGATTTGATTGGTAATTACCAGGGAGGAAGCTTTCTTGGAAGCACTAACATTGGCAGTAGTGTTACCAAAGCTAGATCTTGGTCCAAGAGGTGACCCCTCGACCACAGCCTTATCATGCTTCCTACCCAAAACTGCATGGCCGCTCTTCCTCAACCCCAGTAGCTCCCTCCACCGCATCGGCCCGCGAGGCGGCCTCTGGGGGACCGCATTGCAGTTGTTGTCGCCGCCGTCGTCGATGCGAAGCTCGTCACGAAGGGTCATTCGCTGGAGCTGGGTGGTGCAGTTCTCCTTGAGGGGCATGAGCCTGCCCTTGGAGAAGATCTCGTCGGCGGCGATCATGTTGTAGCCGGAGACGGAGAACTCGAAGTCGGAGGCGTCAGGTGGCGGCGCCGGCGACCTCTCACGCTTGATCATCTGGTTGGGATCCATGAGGTCGTTGGAGAAGGAGATCCTCGGGCTCATGCCGCCGTAGTAGCTTTGGTGGTCGGAGTTGAACATGTCCAAGCATGCCATGTAACACAGTGTATCCCCTCACTCTTTACTACCACACCAACCACCTCTTTTCTCTTTCTATCAATTTTTTGTGACCTTCTCAGGCCAAATGTAACTATGTCTTACCGGAGAGCTTCTATTTATATGAGGGCTTGCCATGGATACATATATGTGTACGAAGGTTGTGTAATTTGGTTATCATGTCCATC
Source organism: Piper longum (assembly GCA_032619315.1). Taxonomy (NCBI): domain Eukaryota; kingdom Viridiplantae; phylum Streptophyta; class Magnoliopsida; order Piperales; family Piperaceae; genus Piper; species Piper longum. The sequence goes on from JAVDBV010000504.1 coordinate 15,909, forward strand.
CCATCATGTGATCATCTCTAGGCATGTTGTTGGAATAACTAAATTTAAATTGTTTATTAATGAATTTGCGCTCGGTCATTTCCTTATATGAAATTACTAAGACGACGGTTATATTTATATGAAGGAGAATAATCACCCCATCGTTTCATTTAAAAGGAACAAATTAAAATCCCATTTTGGATAAGATAGATATATAATAGAAGAAAGAAAGAAAGGAGAACAAGAAAAATTAGATTTTTGTTCTCGGATTGTAGACTTGTCATTCACTTTCTAGTAAAGTAAAAGTGGCATGTCAATAATTATCGATCTGTAATTTCCGTTGCAGGGGTAATTAATGTATTAAATTTTATATATTTTATGATTCCTCTAAAATTATAATGCATAATTATCAGTACTTCACTGTAATCTCACCATTTTTCCCTGGTCAAGAAATGTAAACAACCTCATAGCTAGGTGTTAAGAGCCTTGTAGGCAATATATTACCATTCATAAATATTAAATTTTTTTAACTTGGCAATGCCGGCTATATGTCAACATCTTATTAGGCAATACATCTTATTGTCAACACCTTATTAGGCTATATGTCAACAAATCTTGAAACCCAACTTTGCAGTTATTTTACTGGTTATGCTATCATCATTTTCAGTGTCATACTAGTAGTTGTTCAGTTTGTTAGAACACAAAAACAAGCCTAGTTGAAGTGGTTATACTACAATTAAGCTCACAGTTCATTGTACTAGAGAAGGTCTTAGCCCTAGTGAAAACCACCCATAACCTACAAATATTACGTTGGCAAATGTTAATTAATAATGTAATGCTATTAGCTTACAGTTAGTCTGAGTGAGCTGGTAATTAGCTGGTGCATGCATCTTACTGTATCAATGTAATCACCTGACATGTCATGAATGGATGGGCATGGATGTGCATAAATATATATGGATCATGCATGTACCATCGATATAT
>JAVDBV010000505.1:0-13070 GCA_032619315.1 Piper longum
CCCACACTCCCCTACATGCAAGTTGAAGCTAAATTTACAGTATCCAGACCAATCATGGCTTACTCTCTTTTTCAGATCTCTCAGTTTTTTGTTTGATCTGATGGACTGGCTCCATAACAGTTAAAATGGTGGGGGCAACCCTAACAAAGTGTGATTTATAATAGTCCGGCCGGCTAAAAGAGTGTATTTTCAATCAATATAACAAAAGCTGATTCCATCACATGTTTATTTACAAGGAATTTTGAGCTCTAAGATTGTCTCTGAGTGCTATGACAGATATCGCTTTGATATTGATAATCTTGGCTATCAACAAGCATTAGGTTAATTTTCTTGTATTCACATTCGCACAATCTTGTGCAACAGCATATTCCCCTCCCACTACAATCCACACTCATCAAATTGTGTCTCAATTAGCCTGACCCTCCACCACAATTGCATTGAACTATAGTAATATGAAAACCCATTTGCCACAACATATTAGTAAATGTTTACAATCAACAAACAGTGGTTGTAAGGCAACACAGGCTTCTTAGTTTTGTTTAGAATTGAACACCGGCTGTGCTTTTGCAACGTCTGCCTTTTGTTATCAGTTTCTTTTTGTGCTCAAAGTGAGCAAACAAAGCTGCAAACCACTGAGCATTCAGATGGGAATCTCGGCAACAGGCTCCCCGCTCAAGAAATTTTTGTTTGTGGGTGTTTAGCAAACCCTCATTCTATTGTAAACAGTTAACTAATCAATAGTTCAATACTGCGAGGGAACATTGTTAATTTAATCTTCGCCGACACCGCCGATGGTATGGCAATTCGGCCTTACAAATCAGTTGTTAGTTTAAGGATTTGTTGGTGATCAGATTGTTAAGAATAAAGTAATCACTACGATTAGGTATGGGGGAGTTTGATTGAATATTTTAGGTGGAGGATTAAGGAAAGGCTGTTAGATAAGGACTCTTAACCGAGCATTAGACTAAGTAATATCATCTTTTCAATATTCAAAACTCGCCCACGCTAATCCAAACCAGCATTATTTTAATTGGTATATGAAGAAAAAGCTGATTTTTCTAGATTCAAAGAGGCATTTGGTGGGGAAGCTTGTTTCTCTAATTTAATCATATCATATGCAGTTTACAACTTTGCATGAGATGGGTTGATATTCTATATTGGTCGTAAGACCCAATTGTTGAGTTCAAACTAAAATATTGCCCACATGAACATTGAATAAATATAAATGAATAAAAAGTGGATCCTTTTATTGGTTATATCTGCATGTTGAGATTAGAGATTTAAGACTTTGACACTTGAATCCAACTTAAGATGCCAATAACTTCTTGCCCAATTGATCCAAAGTGAGTCAACTCTGGAATTTGGGGGTTGGGAAGCAAGATCTTGCCGTTGAATGACAAGCTTATCTGCTACTAGAATGTAAAGAAAAAAGTTGGGTTTCCTCGAGTCGGAAGTTTGAATCGTTAATGCCGTGGGCCATTTGATGATACTTGATTGTTGAGTTTTGAAGGCTAATCTTATAAGCTGACAAAAGCTCATGCATAACAACTGGCTATTGGTAAGAGTGGAGCAAAGCATGGAGAATTTCCATCCACATTCAACGCTTGTCCCTATTAGTGAATACCTCAAATCCGCTCCTTCGACAATTAGCTTTACATTCATTTAATAATATTGGTTCGAATGTTACTAATTAATGACTCTTTTATTGAATATGGTAAGAATGAAGTGAGCCATTGACTTGATCCAATAATATTTTCTAGACTCATTTTCACGCGTATTAACAAAACAAAAGATTTCAAGGATAATCCGCATTGGGTTGTTTAGCAAGCAACCAAAAATCACATGTTGGAATAGGATTTGGCCAAGGAGAAGTTGAACAATTGCAGATGAAAGAGTAGAAAGTATGATGATGTTTGTACAAGGGGATATGATGCACCCAAACGCCAAAGTTGGAAATGGGACAATATTAAACATGACCCAACAAGCAGCACAAGCCCATGCCAAGGCCCCCTTTTACAGGTTAATCCCAAAAATCCTCTATAGGCAACCCTTGTATTCCATCCTGGGCTAATAATGTATACCAATCGCGGTGGTTTAAGGCACACAACAAAAATTTATATGATTGTAAAAAATGTATTTATTTTAATTACATCAAAGTAAATATTTCTACACAGCTACTTAAGTAAATAGTCAGACATTAAGATTGGGCCAGATTCATTTTCTTCTTTTTATTTTCTATTAATATCAGAAGTTCTGAAAATAACTGATCCAAGGCTTAACATGGTGGGAAATTGCCTCCTAAAATACTTCCGCATTGCAATCCAAAGTCGGCTCATGCAAAGGTTTAAATCTCAGCTTTAGACAAGAACAAAAATATTCAGACAGCAAAAGCTCACAAATCCCTGGAAATTACAATGAGAATTTTCCTTCTATATTGTCCTTGGTATCTCATACCGGTTTTGGAATTGGAATGGCTTCTGATGGTGGAAGTGTTACTGATCTTAGCAGCTCTAATGAGAATACAAGGCCAAGAAAGTGGGAAAGGATGGTATTAGCTGACGCCTGCATAATACATGCATAATTAACATGCGGTTAACAAAAGCTAATACTAAAACAGACAAGAATAACCAAATTTATCCCTGCTTCTCCAACAAACTTATTCTTTGTAGCTTACATGAATATCGACTTCTAACTTTTACATAATCATGTTTAAGGGAAAACAGCAACCAAACATGAAAACTTGAGCAATCATGAGAGACGAAATATGTAATACCAATTTCAAACTAGTTAGGATAAGGAGTAGATAACTGTGACATCTGTTAAGTTAATTACAGCAACATCCAATGGTCACCAAGGTTTAGTCGAACATTATCAATGAAGAAAAAGCTCAGCGTTCAGTAGGAAGAGAAGCTAGAACTTCTAATTTGACAAGCAATTAAAGTTGTAAGAGAAGCTAGAACTTCTAATTAGACAAGCCGTTAGTCAACCATTAAGTTCAAACCTTCAGTTGGAGGAGAAACGACAATCATCAAATAGAACAAGTTATCATCTCATAATATATATGGTGGAGGCTGTACTTTTTAGTTTATACTAGAGCTTACTGCCCATGACAATCTCTCCAAAACACAGACAGAAATGACTCATTTATGTGAAAAAATCTCAGGCAAAAAAGAAGCTAGCACATGCACAAAAAGAGTAGAAATACATTAATTTTATATTTTCTACAAAACTAAATTTAGAGAAAAGAAAAACCTGATTTAATTGTACTACTAACAGTCTACACATGTAACATACCGTTTTACGATTTAACTAAATCCCAAATTTCCCCAATGTTACAAACTGGTCTAACTATATACTTCATATTTCTTCACACATGTTGACGTATGTTAAAACTTACCTGAACTAGGAACACATCTAAAGCCAGCACTGGGCTTTGGCCAGGGGATATTCCTTGGTAATATGGGACAGCAGAAGTAGTAAGGGCCTTAGCTACCAAAAATCCAACAGTTGCTTGCATACCAATAATTGCAGCACCCATTCCAAGAACATTTAGCACAATCCCATTTTTCAAACTTTTCACAACCTCAGCTCGAGGAGGAGCCTGCAAAAATGAACACTAACTCTATCGTCTTCCATCAATGTATAATATACGCACTTATAAAAAAAAATTCAAAGGAATAAGCCAAACCAAAAAGCCTATCAGGATAGAATAGTAAATTCAATAAAGTACTCTTCTTGTAAGTTATTTTTCTTCCTTCTGTTGGCAGTAGTAGTTAGCTAGGTTGCATTTTTCTAGAACAAGGAAACTTAATTTACCATGATAAGCTTACCTTTGCAGGTTCATTGGCAGTTCTTCGTAGCCTATCAGAAAGGCGAAGATACCCAAAGGACCAAAACACTGAAACAAATGCTGCAACAATGCCAGCAGCTGTCGCATAGAATGTAGCGGGCGATGTTATCCTTCCTGTTATAACAGATGAAAAAGACAAAATGACAGCAGAGACAATGGTGCACACAAGCTGCCCCCAAAACCCTAAACTACCCAAGCGCTTGAAATATCTAGAAGTTTTTTCCAGTCTTTTGGAAACCTACAGGGAAAACAAAATTTCTTGACATAAATTACACCAATGAATCAATACTTCTAACTTAACCAAGAACATAAATATGAAAGGAAAAGCTAGAAGTCTACTTTGTGAACCCAATACAGGAAAGAATTACCTACAGAAATAAAAAGATACTTTGAAAAAGAGGACACAACACGTTTGGCCATCTCCCCAATATGTATGGAATGCACCATAATCAAGCATTTATCAACATTAGATGATACTCGAAATAGATTTTTCCATATTCACTTAAATTGCCAGTTTTAAGTCAGCCAGCAGATCACAAGATACACAAGAAGGAAAATGAATAGGATTAATTAACTCCAATTAGAAAGAAAATAATCAAATGCACAAGCATTCTATTGTCCAATGGCAATTAACACGAAAAAGCAAAACTATGCATCGCCATTATCATCATCAAATTTTTACCATAAGCATTTGCTAATTTAAGGTTTAGAGTTTAGCGCAGTAATGTTACTACATTCCTTTAGTTAGCCAACAAAATGATTAAGTATGAAGCCGTGATTATTCAAAAGTTCGCCACAAGTAACGCATCTCAAAACAAAATGTTTTTTTCCTATTAACTAGCTTCAGAACAAACAGAAAATGACAACTTACATCATTTTCCAAATCCTACATCCATTCATACTTAAGTTTTGATGACCACATCCTATTACTTTGCAATACATGAAGAAAAACAAGCTCTTTTCCTCCAAATAGCTAAAAAGATAATTTGACATTAGGTACATCATTAAATCCACACATAAGTTTCAAAATTGAAAATAAGCATGCAACCATAAAGCCATGTTAGTAACCTAAATTTTGACTGACTAGTAAAATACATCCTAAAACAAAATATTCTTCGGCTATTTAAATTCAGAATCAACAAATGGCAACTCGCACTCATTCCCAACTTCTACATCAATTAATAATTCGAATATGATGATCGCATCCTATTATCTCCCATAAAAAAGCATGCCAAAACCAACAAGGGGAAGAACAAAACACCGTCTACCAAACAACAAGCAAACATCAACAAAACCCGCAATACACCCAAAAGAGCCAACATTTTCCAACCAAAATCATCAAAGAACATAACTTTCCTCAACCAACTGCTACCAAAATCGATCACCACAAACCAAACTCTCACCTGGGCGAGCTTGGTCCGCTCGGCGTCGTCCCCGGGCGAGGGGAAGCCCGGCGCCGCCGCCGAAGTCGAGGTGAGAAAACGAGACAGTGGAGGAGAGTAGAGCGGCAAAGAAGATGACGACGACATCGCGGGGTACGACAGCGGCCACGGCCGGAAATGGGGGGCGGCGGAGGTCCGCGGAGCCGGGAGGCGAAAGGCGAGGGGTTGGGGAGCGGAGATGGGTTGGATGGGCGGCGCCAGAGAGAGAGAGCCGCCGCAGCCGCTGCGAGGGCGGCCGCCAGGGAGCAGCAAAATTTGCATTTTGACGGCGGCGGCAGCGGCAGCGGCAGCGGTGGGTGCCGGCAAACTGGGTTATTGGACTCGGGATAACACTTCACTGATTCACTCCAAGTATAAAGTCCGATTCTTTATATATGTTGTTTAGTACGTATATTTTTAGAACCTAATATATTTTTTTCTCCGGCGGGATTGCCGCCCCTGCTAATTAAATCTTCCCATCGTTGTTGTTGAACAATTAGGTTTAGTTAGACTAAAGGTGTTTTTTATGCGGTTCTTTAGAATTCAATTTGAATTTTTACGTTAATCTACGATAAGATTAATATTCACATGCCACTATTTTTTAAAAATTTTATACTTTATATAAAATAATAAATTTTATCATCTTTTAAATTAATTTGCCTTTGAGAACTTTATTCTAATGTTTTTGTTTATCTATTTTTTTCTTTAAATTTTTTAAATAACCCCACTATTGCGTAAGGAGGGTCTAAAAATAGTGGGCTAACAAATTTTATTTATGGGAGGCCTTCAAATTATTTCCTAAGTAATAATTGATTGAACCGGATTACTTTATGTGGTTCATAACAAATAAATATCGAGACCCAACCAGGTGGCGAGCGCAGTCTTCCTTTTTTCCTACGTGCACCCTTCTGCGGGTGGTGCACGGTGCATCAATTCTAATCCGAGTAACGGGTGGATCACGGACACAGTTACAGGTCGGTTTGGACACGGTCTCATCAGTTCAATTGACAACTCCTCGCGATGGTAGACACGATCTGAGACAAATAGGCTAGGCAGACCTGACTATGGCGGTGGTGCAATGCTGACTTTGAGGCCTCAGCGACGATGTTTCTAGCAACGAAAATGAAAGTAGACCACCCAGATCGATAGATATCTGACTGACGAGTGAATCAGCTATGGTGCGGTGGTCGGTTTCAGCGTTGGCAGCCAGCGGTGGCATGGGAAAGTTCTGGCCAAACTGGTTTTTGGCCTAGTCCATTGCTATTTTTTGGCGAAGGTGGCAGCTTAGTGTGGCGGGGCTTGATCTTGGTTTGTAACCAGAGATAAGGACGATCGATTGGAGGTGGTCGATTGACCTTTTGTGGACGTGATCGCTCAAACGGACTACAAGAAGTTCACCGCTTGCTGCTATCGCGTTGCTCCAGTAACGGTCTTTTGGGTGACTTTTATGCAACCGGTGGATTTCTAGTGGCAGATTTTGACTTAGATTTGTTGACCATGTTGAGGAGAGTACAATGGTAGTGTCGGTCTTGTTATAAGTAAAAAAAAAAAGGTACAAGAAAGAAGTACTTTTATTTCATTAATTGGCTTCAAATAAAACAAAATAAGGCAAAAACCTTTATAGGCTTTTACACTTACGGAGACTCCACAAAAGTAGTTATTCCAACCCAACTAATTCAATCATATAGCAACAACCTTATATAAAAACCTCATATATTGAACTATAAAGAAAAATCCCTTAAGACTAGGATAACATAACAACTAATTAACCAAAATAACTGAAAAATATTTCTTTGATTCTACCAACATTCCCTCCCTTAAACTGATGTTTGCTGACATTTAGTTTAAAGTCTTGATTGTTTCCAGCAAGCAGAGTCCAAGTGATCTTCTAAGCTTCACGAATGACTCCATCTTGAGGGCCTTAGTGAATACATCAACAACCTGATCTTCACTCCTGCAATAGATTAAATCAATTGTTCCATTATTTCTAAGATCTCTCAAGAAATAAAACTTCACATCAATATGCTTGCTTCTTCCATGCAGCACAGGATTCTTGGAGAGCTTGATTGTTGAATTATTGTCACAAAAAATTTCAGTAGCTTCCGGTTGCTTGAATTTCAGCTCTTAAAGAATTCTCCTTAACCAAACAGCTTGGTAAGCACAAGCTGTAGCAGCAACAAACTCAGCTTCTGTGTTTGACAAAGTGATTATGGGTCGCTTCTTGGATGACCATGAAATTGCACCTGTCCCAAACATAAAAGCATAGCCTGAAGTGCTCTTCTATCATTTTGATCTCTTGCATAATCACTGTCAGTAAAACCTAACAAATTAGAATTTACACCCTTCTTATAAAATATCACAAGGTCTCTTGTTCCTTGCAAGTAACGAAGAATTTTTTTGGCAGCTAACAAGTGCATTTCTATAGGACTCTCCACATACATACTGATTAAACTCACATAATACATTATGTCTGGCCTTGTTGTGATTAAATACATCAAACTACCCGCAACTTGTTTGTAGAAGACGCTGTCAACTTTTCTTCCTTTATGATCTTTGTGTAACTTCAAGCCAACTTCAACTGGAGTATTCACAGGATTACAATCCTTCATCTGAAACCTGTTCATAATTTCTCCAACATACTTCTTTTGAGAAATAAAGATCCCATCAGCCAATTGATCAACTTCTATGCCAAGATAGTAGTGCATCATACCAAGGTCAGACATTTCAAATTCATTCATTATGCACATTGTAAATTCTTCAAACATGACATCATAATTGCCAGTAAATATAAGATCATCAACATACAAGCAGACAATGAGAATTTTCCCTTTATCTCGAATCTTAATAAAAAGTGTATGCTCATAGGGACACTCAGAAAAACCAACTTTAAGAAAATAAGACTCAATATGACTATACCAAGTTCGTGGAGCTTGTTTTAGTTCATAAAGAGCCTTTTTCAATCTATAAACTTTATGCTCATTTCCAATCTTCACATAACCGGGGGTTGTTCGATAAATACTTGTTCCTCCTAGTACCCATGTAAGAATGCTTATTTGACATCTATCTGGTATATAGGCCAAGAATTCTATGCCGCCAATTCAACCACCAACCTAATTGTGTCATGTTTTGCTACCGGAGAAAAAACTTTTGTATAATCAACCCCATATTGCTGCTTGTACCCTTTGGCAACCAAACGTGCTTTGTGCTTGTCAATTTCACCATTTTCTTTCAACTTTGTTTTGAAAACCCACTTTACACCAATGGTTTGCTGCCCATTTGGAAGATCAGAGAGCTCCCAAGTGTCATTTTGTTCAATGGCATCAATTTCAACATCCATTGCTTTTCTCCATTTTTCTTCTTTGACATCAGTTTTAAACGTGATAGGATCATAATCTGAAAACAGAGCAAAGTGTGTAATTCGATCATCTGAACTGTCAATTCCAATTACCTCACAGTCTTGCATCCAAGTTGGCCTTCTTCGAATATGACGAAGAGAATTAGTTCCAGTAGCTGTTGAAGCGGTTTCAGCAGCTGTAGAAGTAGCACTTGATGAGTTTTCAACCAAGCAAGGTTCTGAAATTTGCTCTTGTTCAGCATCGTCTTCACAAGGAACTTGAGTAGGTTGTTGCCTATTCCAATCCCAAGTGTTTTCTTCATAAAAAAAAACATCCCTACTTATCACAATCCTTTTTGTTAGTGGATTATATAATTTATATGATTTGGATGTATCACTTACACCAAGAAGGACACATTTTTCATCATCGTCATCAAGTTTCTTCCTTTTTTGATCTGGGACATGAGCATATGCAATATGCATCCAAAGATTCTGAAGTGATCCACATTTGGCCTTCTCCCACTCCAAGCCTCTTCCGGTGTCATGTCATGAATGCTCTAGTTTACTGCCTTTGGCCAAAAAGACTTTGAAATTCTTCCTATTCCCATCAAACCTCTCACTATGTTGAGAATGGTTCTATTTTTCCTTTATTATATACCATTCTGTTGTGGTGTATATGCAACTATAAGCTCTTTTCAAATGCTATGCCCTACACAAAAACTTTCAAATTTCATTGAACAATATTCACCACCACGATCTGTTCGTAGGGTCTGAATTTTCTTTCCTGTTTCATTCTCCATAAGAGCTTTGAAGTTTTGAAATGTAAAAAAAACTTCTGATTTTTCCTGTAAAAAATAAACCCAAATTTTTCTAGAAAAATCATCAATGAAGGTAATAAAGTATCATTTACCTCCATTAGAAGTTGGGTTTATCGGATCACAAATGTCTGAATGAACCAGCTGCAAAACTTCCTTTGCTCTCCATGAATTCCCCTTTGAAAATTCAGAACGTTGCTATTTGCTAACAACACGTTCTTCACAGATTTGGGAAGGAGTGGTGATTTGAGGAAGGCCCGTCACCAAATTTTTCTGTTGGAGGGTCTTCAATCCACCAAAACTCAAGTGGTCGTAACAAAAATGTCATAACCATGAAGGATCTTTCATTTCAGCCATCAAGCAAGATTGAATGCTTTCAATCTTCAATGGAAACAATCTGTTTGAACTCATCTGAAAAGCTGCAATGACACCTTTAATAGAATCATAAATTTCACAAACACCATTCTTAATAGTGATTTCATAACCTTTTTCTTGTAATTGACCAGCACTCAATAAATTACTTTTCAAATTAGGGTCATACAGCACATTAGAAATTATTTCCACAAAACCATTCTTGGTTATTATCTTAATATTGCCTTTTCCCATCACTTTCATAATAGAATTATCATCAAAACTAATAGTAGAGTGAAAATCTTCATTTAGATGGGAAAAAGAAGACTTATTTTCGCTCATATGGTTACTATAGCTTGTATCCATGTACCAAATATCTGCTTCATATTTTTGTCCATCTTGAACAACCATCAACAACATTTTTACTTCCTTGTGGCAAAATTTGAACTTTCTTCCTTCTCTTTACCATTAGGCAGCCTTGAATAATATTCAGATGTATAATAACCATATTTATGACATCCAATGCACTTTACCTTGAATTTATTAAAATCTCTTTCTTTCTTTTCTTTAACATGAGGTAACCTTGAATAACATTCAGATGCATAATGATTATATTTATGACATCGAAAGCACTCTACCTTCGATTTGTCAAAGTCCCGTCCTCTACCTGTGCCATAAATTTGGTCATTATTGGTCTTGAAATTCCCGCTGTCATCTCTTTTTTCAGGGTCTCCTCTTCCTCTTCCTCTACCTCTACCTCTACCTCTACCCCTTTCCTTAAAATTATTGGAATGGGTATCAGTAGAAGCCTTCAAAGCTTGCTCTTCTAATGTTGAACTTCTCATCATCTCCTATTCATGGACCAGTAAGGAGTTCTGTAATTCATCAAGAGAGAGTGTATTAATGTATTTTGACTCTTCAATTGAGCAGACAACATAATTAAATTTTGGAGTCAATGAACGCAAAATTTTCTCCACAATGGTGACATCGTTCATCTTCTCACCATGGATTCGCATCTTGTTGCTAATCTCCATGGCTCTGGAACAATAGCTACTGACAGATTCTCCTTCCTTCATTGCTAGCATTTCAAAATCCCTTCTCAATGCTGGAAGTTGTGCACGCTTCACTCTCATAGAACCTTGATACTTCTTTTTTAAAGAGTCCTAAATATCCTTGGAAATTTCTTTGTAAATAATAGTTTCCAAGATGGAACAATCAATGGCTTGATAGAGATAATTTTTCGCCTTCAAGTCCATCAGCTTTCTTGCTTCTAGTTCTGGAGTTTGGGTTTCCGTCAAGACTGTACCTGCTAGTGGCTCTTGTATTCCAGATTCAATGACGGCTCAATATTCCTTTGACCGTAAAAAATTTTCCATTAGTATGCTCCAATGGTCATAGTGACCATTAAAGCGTGGGATGGATGTTTGCACAAAAATGAAATCTGTGGCTATTTGCTACAAATAAAGAACTATTGTTGCAAATAAAGGAAAAAACGTGTTGCAGAATCCTACAAAACCAGGCTTTCGATACCATTGTTATAAGTAAAAGAAAGGCACAAGAAAGAAGTACTTTTATTTCATTAATTGGCTTTAAATAAAACAAAATAAGGCAAAAACCTTTATAGGCTTTTACACCAACGGAGACTCCACAAAAGTAGCTATTCCAACCCAACTAATTCAATCATATCGCAACAACCATATATAACAACCTCATATATTGGACTATAAAGAAAAATCCCTTAAGACTAGGATAACATAACAACAAATTAACCAAAATAATTGAAAAATATTTCTTTGATTCTACCTACAGGTCTGGCCTTTAGCAGCCTGGCTTGGCCAGTTAGAGGTTTGCAAGTTGGCAGCTTTCTGTTCTTTCCTTTCTCCGATCAGCAGCTTCCTTTCAAAATTATGGCAACAACAACATCAAACTCCGGTTGGACTCCACCCAAAACTAAAGATTGTTTCACTCGCTTCACTTTGGACTCCAAGATTGGGTATGAACTTGGGTGGCAATTTTCTACTTCAATCTTCTCTATTTTTTAGTCAAATCTCCTTTCGGGTAGATCTGTTGCGATAAAGCGATGTTAAATATTTTGACTCCAATATAATCTCTAGCGGCGATGGTGATCAGCAAGCGGAGCACGTGGGTGGATGAGGTCTTTGCAACTCTTCAAAAGCCCTTCAAGAGGTGGGCGATGAGCAGGGAAGGTGGTCTTTTTTTCATTGATGGGTAGCAACAGTAGGTTGGGGGGTCGCTAGAAAGGTTCTCCAACCAGGTGCAATTCGAACACTCAAATTAGACTTTCTCAACCTCCCATCCTTATATTTTCTTATCTCTTTTTTTTTTTGTGTGGAGTTGCTACAACCTACTCTAAAATTCACCGAGGATAGAATAAGGACATGAATATGAGTTATTAGACCTAAATACGGTTAAACATGTTCATGTTTGTGCCTATTTATAGATAATAACTAAAATTTAAAACTTATTCATGCAAAAAAATCCCCTATTTATGGAGTTCAAGACAACGAAAAGATGATGCGAGATGAACATCTTCATTATTTTATATATTAGAATGATTTAATATCTTGTTTTAAAACAAATATTGTGTTGAGTATATATATAAGCGTCAATTTGAAAGTCTTTGTTTTGTAAAACTTTTTTAAAAAACAGTAAGTTCATGTCTAGACTCATAATTTAAGTTTAATAAAGATTTAAATTTTGTTAAAATTGATTATGCTTAGTTCAAATTTTTTATAACCTATTTAAACTTTATTGAATGATGGGTGGAATATTCTATATTAGGATCATTTATGTAAAAACCACGAAAATAATAACAACAATAATTATTATTATAATTTTCCTAAAAAATAAAAATTGTACAGCGAGGAACGAGTCATTATTTTTAACATTTATAGGTTTGGGGTCCATTTAACATACTTTTTTAATTCCCGTCTATCGAGTCACTTTTAGGCTCGAGTAAGATTTGACTTTGGACGGTCTCAATTCGAGATTTTCGTCCATAGGTATATTAGATATACCTATAGGTGGGTCCCACTACAATTTTTGGAAGTTCAAATCATGCCACGTGGCAAGATCTTAGCCGTCCACGTCACTTCTGGCTTCCTTATATATTTTCTCCAACCCACCATGATTTTGGAGTGTTAACGCCGGCACTACTTCGGCTCACCGCCGGTGAGTCTCCACCTCGCCCCCGGCCAACGTACCAGTACCACCATGACCACCTCGAGGCGATCTTTCCAACCATACCTCTCACGACGACCCATGCCGCCGTAGTCGTC
>JAVDBV010000506.1:0-12907 GCA_032619315.1 Piper longum
AGCGCGGTGCTAGGTGCGGCGATTCCGGCATCGTAGCGGCAGGATGGGGCCAGGACTGGTCGGGGCGGCACGGCGACGCCATCGTGAGAGGGGGCGGCATCGGTTGACAGCTGGGCGGCACCGGCGGCTAGGGTTTGGGGTGAAGGTGAGGTGTCGGGTGGTAAAAATCTAGTGAGGTGGCATTTTTGTTAATATTACTTGACCCGACTCTAAGTCGAGTCAAAATAATTATCGACTCGTAATAAATTCTAAAAAAATCCAAACAAATCAAGAAAAATCCCTGAAAGTAAAATAAATAATAAAAGATCAAAATGATATGCTAAATAACTATCAACCCACCCAAACTACCCGTAACACTTCGTAACGCGGTAAACGGCCTAAAACTAATTCTACGATGAAACTGAACAATAAAATAAAAAAAATATTGCATACTTCCATATATTCTGATAACTCATTCTTTTCTGCTATATTCATGACGTTATCATAATATACCTGGGTACACATGACCCCTCATAGCTCATTCACGCAACTGGCGTTGGCTCAGTACACGTGTTCTGACACATAATCGACTCGAAAATAACGATCGAACCTATTGGTTCTAAATATAAAACCCTAACTCGAATCGTGAGTTTTACAAGCACAAGATCGACAAAAGAGTTATGCTGATACTCAAAGGAGGGACCTAGAGTTCTAAGTTGGGGAGTTTGTGTACCTAAAGACATCTCCTAGGATGGGGGTGATTAAATTTAGCATTACCACCAAGCCTCGTTGGAGTACATAATGTTTTTCAAGTGTCAATGCTAAAGAAATATGCACAAGATGAGAATCATTTAATCACAAATTTTGAAGACTTAGAGATACAATCAAATTTAACCTACGAGGAAAAAGCCGATTCACATTGTGGCAAGAGAAATTAAGACACTTAGCAACAAGGAAATTCCTTTGGTAAAAGTATTATGAACAAATCAAGTGTCAGAGGAAGCAACATGAGAGACTGAATAAGAGATGGCAAGGAAATACCCTAGCCTATTTGTGGCATAAGATCCTTACGATTGTAGTAGCATAAACCGATACCGAATGATTAATTAATCCTTCTTGTTCTGTTGCTCGTTATAATATTTTGGGGACAAAAAATTTCTAAGTTGGAGAGATTGTAAAGACCGTGAAAAAAAAATTTATATATATTTGACTCGTACGGGGAAGGGATCAAACGTTGGAAAATTATTATAATTAATTATATTATATTCTCTACCAGGTTAAATATTAAATTTTATTCTTTACTCGATTACCCGGTTAAATGAAATACGGGTGTTGGGGTGTTTTTCATATACCCTAACCGTCATTTCATTATATAATTTGTGAGGGGTGTCATCCTTATTTTAGTCTCTCATCTTCTTCTCCTCATTCGGAGTCGGCTTCTTCCTCACTTCGGTGTCCTTCTTATCTCCCTCTTCTTAATTTTCATGCATGCCTATTTTACATTAATAATAAGCTTGATAATCATGAAACTGAAGTCTCAAATAAACATGAAAGAAAAGTAATAAACTGAAAACTGGAAATTTCGTCCATGAATGCAAATTACTGTTGTTGCATCAATTACATGATCGCTTTGCTGTTCAGTTATTGCATCAACATCCTTATGCATATTGTGGTGATTAAATATAAGTTTGGATTCTATTAATTTGCATGGCCAAGAACGGTAGCACATTCTGCTAACTTGTAGCAGCAGGACCATGGCGCTTGTGTTACAAAATTGTGGCGTTGCAATCAGCAATAGCGTTGTGTTTCTTTTCTTTTGGTTTTGGGTGGACGTGTTGGAAGTAAGGGAGTGTTCCCGGTAATGCTGCTCGCCAGACAGAGATTGCCTTGCGCTCCCAGCGGTGCTGCTGGCTAGACATCGCACACCTTGGTGCATAAAAGGATTCGCCTTGCATAGTTGTTGTAATACATGAGCTTTAGGCTCCCAATTAGATTGCTAAGGAAGGGAAGCAGTTAGTGAAGGACGCGATCTTGTTTTGGGTTGATGAAAAGATTGTCTGGTCTGGTTTTAGTGCCAAAGATGAGGTGAGGTGAAGAAAAGAGCGTGGGGAAGATGAAGATGACGGATCTATAATTTATACTTGACTCGATACGACTCGAATTAAAAATAATACTAACTTGTAATATGTCTTTAAAAATAATTATTCTAATAGATTATGGATTAAAGTAGCTAAACTAATAAATTATTGTACGACATCGCCATAAGTAATAAAAATACGGTAATGATAAACAGTCGATAATTAATCGGCTTACTACAAGAGATTAAATTAAATCAGATGGTTATGAGTGATTAATAAAATAAAAATTTCACCTTTTCAATATTAAATTAATATTAGGCAACTAAAGTGATTATTTTAATAATGAATTAGTTAGGTATAAAATAGGTTAATAAACTATAATCATGTAAAAATCACAAGTGTTGAACCTAAATAGTATAATGAAAATAAATAAAGTTCAAACTTTTATTGAGTTAAATAGTTTAAAATGATTGTATTAGTAATATCATTGAATTAGGATACTATAAATCATTTTAAAGAATTTAATCAAACGACTTAATTAATTAAAGTGCTATTAATAATGATAGTGATTAAAGATTAAAATCGTAAACCTAATCATTAAGATCGTGGTTAAGTAAGTAGCATCTCAAAGGAAAATATTCTAATAATAATAATAATTGAATATTTGTTTATAAGCTAATAATTATTTTATCAATTGTTGAGAGTGGCATGTTTTATGCTGTCGAATTTTAATAATGATATATATATTAGTCATTTAGTTGCATACAATTCTACTCGAATAAAATTACACTTATGTATAATTTATTTCTCGTTCAGATTAAGATCGTTGGTCGTGGTCGCGAGTTCACTTACGAACTATCCAGGTCCGTACAATTATTTGAAATATTGTATTTTCTCTTTTGGCAGCCCTGATCGGCCTGAGCCTAAATTCGACCACCATGCACTGAGTGTAATCGGGGTTAAGGAATTGACTTAGTCTGACATGGGGCTGCACCCTTTAAAATTACTATGTGGGAGTCTTCGTCGACCAAAGCATCTGACCACCATGCGCTGGAACGCAACCGGGGTAGATTCAATTTGACGCAGGGCAGCACCCCCTGAAAGGTTGAATACTCCCCCCATGCCGAAAGAGGTGGCAGGATACAATGGCGCAAGAAGGCTCATTATGCACTTGTGATACCGAGAGGGTGAGTCAATGACAAATATCAGTAACTACATATCGTGGGCCACGTAGCATGTGTGTGCATGCATGAGATGGTAGCTGGATGGGGTGGCCACCTCTCCCAGCATAGTTGGAACTCAGCATAGGCTCATAATTACTAAAAGACTTGTGAAATGATAATAGGGTTTATATTGACTTGTTTTATTTAATTATGCGGCTCAATGGTTTTATCACTAACGTGGAATTGCCTCCGTAGGTGAGTAGCTTTGGACTGAAGAATAAAAGTATGGTTAGTTGTTCTTTTACCAACTCGGGCTTGAGGAATGGATAATAAATTGGACTTCCTTTTATTCTCTTATGTTATAAATGTGATTATGGGAAACGGTCCTATATTGTGGGACGGTTATTTTGTATACTGTCATATGCTATCAGAAACGTGATTTTTTTTTTTTGAGTTATAATTTTTACACTTATTTTCCGGATTAGAATTCATGTTCTTGCATGTTATGTTTATATAATTTATCTTTTTAACTAACTCCCGGGCCGGTTAGGGCGTGTCGTTGTAGTAAGTTTATTTTATTACTTGTACTACGGGTTAAGTGGCATTTTATCGGATCTTACTTAACCCGGGCTATTTATTCAACTGGTTTTCAGAATTAATAACCCTCATGAATAAGATCCCTTGAGTTTGATTTTGAAACTAAGATCCACCATAATTTTCCTTCGGGTATATTATATAAATCCCTTCCCAATCCTATATATAGTTTTATCGTGTTTTTGTGAGACGAAAGATGAGAAAATTGACTCACACATACCATGAGCAAGTGCACGTGCTAGTCAAAACAGGCTTTATATTAGTGAGAGGGTTGTTCAATTCCCGAGGGATCCTGACAACTCCTGTTTTGAGTTCCTCATACTCGGAGAAACGAGGAGGATTATGGGTAGCACACGTCCAAACTTGTGGTTCAAAGGGAACTAAAGACAACTTGAGAGTATTCAGCTTTCATGCTCAAGGCCAGGAGAATTATGAAGGAAAAGAGTGGCTTAAGATATATTAGTAATCCCAAGGGACCAAAAAAATGAAAAAAATTCAAGAGAAATATCATACCAATCAGTTTGGGACACTATCGGGTCTACAACTTTGTGGCTCCTCATTAGATACCCATAGAAATATTCACGAGAAGTATATAAATGTTTTCTTCAAAATGAGAGTTAGCTCTCATTTGCCATTTTGCTATGTAGTTATATTTTTAAACTAGTAATACTTGAAACTGACATTTCTTTTATATATATATATATATGTGTGTGTGTGTATGTGTGTGTGTGTGTGTGTGTGTGTGGATTAAATACTGGATGTGCTGGCCTGGACGGACGAGTAATGACCTACATTGCAAGTACACATACATGCTCACCAACAGAATGTTTGTTTTGGCTCTTTGTTATGGTATTATGAAAATAAAATTCATGCGATGAAATTACCTACTGTAAAAGATGATATGATAAAGATTTTTGTCAATAAAAATAAATAGTGATAATATAATCTGAAATATATATTAGTGTGCATATTAAATGATAAAGGTGGAAATTAAAATTTGCAGGTAGATCGAGACCCATAACATAGAGAATATGGTGTAATGGATGCACATGGATTTATGTATTTATATAGGTTAATTTGATAGGGTGGCCTCTAATTACACTTTTATGAGAGACTTTATCAATTTTATTTCAAAAATTTTTATTGATTTTATCGTAATTATGTTAATATGTAAATTAGTTGTCATGTTATCAATGTACAATGATGTTATGGTTCCGTGCATTCATTCATGCATAGTTATTAATATTTTCCATCTTTAGACACTAAAACTAGATCCACTCAGGTTAGCCGACTTAATAAAGACCCGTGACATTCTGGTTCACTTTGCGAGCGAGCCGGATTCGATGTGTCACAATCAAGTCTTGACTTGCGAGCACGAGTCTTGTCCATTGATCCATTCCACCGGAAGATAAGTTTGTATCTTAATTTTATATATATATATATATATATATATATATATATATAATTTTACAAACATTAGCAAGGTAAAATATCATGTCATACATGATTTATTTTAGAGATAAATTTTAATTTTATAGATAAATCCTTTTAAAAAATGAGATAGACTTCTATTTCGAAAGATGGAATGTAGTAAAATGAGAAGATTAGACTATAATAATTTGATCTACTTTCATTTATTTTTGTTTTATTTTGATTGGTCAAATTTCCTACTTTTCCTGATTATAAAATTTTTATCTTTTTTATATATTAATTATATTTCTAAGTAGGTATTGATTTTTATTTTTTATTTTATAAATAATTATACTTAAATATCCACTTGTTGTTTCTTATTTTATGGAGACCACTACCAAATCTAAATTATTTTTATCCAATATGTATCATATTAAAAGTTGACTAAAAATTTAAATATATACATCTTATATTTATATATATATATCATAATAAAAATAGATATTTTTATTAAAGCATTCATATGCATTGTATCCTGTATGCTCTTTTCCATTTTATATCTTTATTATATCTTTATTATATTTTATACCAAAAAAGAAAAGATTCTTTTTGATATTATATAGCAGTAGGAGAATCAAAACTAAGTACGAGAATACTGAAAATTTTTCAACACAAGCTTACTCTTTAATTCAAAAAAATACTTTTTTAATAGATGTCATTGGCTGTTGTGGCCAACATGTGGAAGCCATATCCTTCAAGGCCAGGGGCAGCCATGCCGACACAGCTATAGTTAGGGTGGCCAGGCGATAATTTATTAATTTTTTTTATTTTTAAATTAAAATTTAGCCAGGCATATTTAAGATAATTTATAATTTTTATTTTTTATAATTATATTTAATTTTTCTACTTATCGGTAATATTTAAAATTTATTCCCTTCTTTAATAAAGAAGCTCAATTACCTTCTTTATATATGGATTGGCCCATATAGATATGGCTTACGAGAACTGATTTTGAAAAAATAGATCAACTCAAGATTGCTTTTACCCTTTTTTTTTCAACGATTTGAAATGACGAAATTGTTTTTATGGATGATTTAAAATGTTCTATTTTAGAAAGGTAGTTTCTACGTATTTTGATTGGTAGAATCTATTATTTTTCTTTGAAGACTTTGAATTTCTTTTTTATTTTTATTAATTAGAGTAGATAAGAAAGAGTAAACTATATTATGTTAAAATAATAGTCTAAAACAATGCATCCAACTAGGGCCACTGAAGGCAGATCCCGTAAGGGAGGATGACGTTCCTGATCCTTTGCGTAGTATATCCAACAAGTCATCAAAAGAAGTATCAATTATATTTGTTCAATTATACACTCCTCAGGTTATCCATCCAACTTAAGCCCATCATAGCTAACTTCCTGGGCATTCTCAAAAGAAAATTAATTAATTGTAAGTTCTTACAGCCCAATAAACAATTGAATGCTCCTTAGAACGACATCTTAGTCTCGCCCTAGTTGTTTCTATTATATGTATATAGCAGAATCAAACAATTACTTATACAAAAACTACATCACAATAATTGTTCTAGTCTTTTAAGTGATATACTTCATGACATACTTTTGAAACTCTATTCAACACACTTAAACTGGGGAACAAAGTTGTAATATAAAAACAAGGTATGTACACATGTTCTTATACAAACTTAGGTACCTTCCCATAGTGTTCAGATTTGATGGTCTGCAAACCAAAATATATCATTTCCTTTCACGTGGACAAATAAAGCATATTGTTGTAATTTTTATTGTAACAACACAATTCGATTCATTGGTTGAACTAAATCAAAGCATCACACGAACATCATTTCACATTAAAGGTAGACATATAGCTTAAACATAAAATGGGTCCCCAATGATCGAAAAATTGTTTGAGGTGGTTACGAAGAAGGGTAAAAAGAAAAGAAAAAGGAAAATGACACACGAGCAAAATAAATCAAACGGCACCACACCGAATGAAATACTTGCAACGATATATAGGAATGAGGCTTAACAAAAAGGAAAAGTCTTATATTCGAACCAATGACTCATTTATAAAGAAAAAATTTTCCCTATAATTAAGATGTTGAAAATAATTCACCTGCCAAACATTACAACACCTCAATCATAAGTATACATTTCAAAAGGGATCTTACCTTAATATTTTACTCGTCATGTTCTCGGACTCTAGGGTTTGGAGAAACCTATAAAATCCTGCTCTGCATACCCCAAGAGTTTTCTAGCTGCAATCCAATCCATTTCACAAAGCATAATAATTCTCAAAATGCCAACAAAATAATACATCACCATACAAAGTTAACGTGACCCTTTAAATACAATACATCTCAAACACAACACATAAGAAGGGCCAATGATCACAAAAAGCTAAAAAAAAACCCAAAAAAACTAAAAGGAGCACACACACCACCGCCACATGAACTAGTACATATCCAAGCATCTACGTAGGCCAACGCTAAGGAAACTCACCTATATATATAATATAAAAACACGTTAGCAACGGATGTCACTGTGTCCCAAAATAACTAACAAGGAAAAGTGATCAAACTGACAAATAAGTATGAGAATACCCATGAAATATATTAAACATACTCCAATAGAAGTATCTCACAAAGGGTATAAATGAGAGGTCTTTCAATTGGTCGACCGGGAAGCGTCTTCCAAACAAACATAACATAGGTGCACATGCTATAGGTGAAGGATAACAAACATAAATAAAAGCCCTCTCTAGCCCCCTCCATATTTGTCCTCTATTATGCTCATATGAGAAGCCAACTCGGGAACTAACCTTATGATCATCTTTCATAATATGCACTGCCTTAAAACGTACCCTTATAAAAAATACACCGCCCAGGGTGTGGAGATCGCATGGTGCACATGCTATATATAATTTCCAACATCACTTAAATAATGAAACCAAATTATATGTACATACATATAGAGCATGGGAAAGCACTTCATATAATATTTGCTAAAGCATCTTTGTAGAGGATCTTCATTTTCAAAATTTACACCAAGTGATCTCATATTTGAAGTTTTATTAATTCTCTGATTTAACTGATGAATAGGTGAGATTGAATAAAACACCAACTTTATCCTACGATTTAAAATTCAATAACAAACTCTCAAATGATGTCAAACAAAA
This sequence comes from Piper longum, assembly GCA_032619315.1. Classification (NCBI taxonomy): domain Eukaryota; kingdom Viridiplantae; phylum Streptophyta; class Magnoliopsida; order Piperales; family Piperaceae; genus Piper; species Piper longum. The sequence continues at coordinate 8,419 of JAVDBV010000506.1, forward strand.
GATGAAGGAAAAAGACTCCTACGGACCTAATTTGGAAAGCCCTTGTGACACACTTAGCGGCAAGCTCCATCATACACCTAATGAGGGAAACTACTAAATCTACATGATGAAGATGGATGGATGCATGTTTAGAATAAAATGCATGACACAATCTACTCAATACATACACAACAATATCAAATACAACTCACAATATGACGTAACAAGGTTGTCTACACATGTAGTAAAATTCAATTCCTAGAATTCAACAAGTTGTCCATCATTCAAATCATATGTAGCTCAGCTTTACACATATCATGCTATCACTAATCATGTATCCAAAAAAATTAAATTTAAGAAACGTCAACAAGTATATTTCAGAGAACATGTGAGATAAATTTCACATAGACCTTTGGGGTTTAGGCCCCGTAGACTAATTGTAGAAGTTAAGGTACTAAAGCTGTAAACTGGAAATCCGTACATGATATTTAAGATTAGGGATTTTACTACTCACACACATGAGTTCTATTTGATTTCAAATTCTATTATGTTGTCTCAAGGAGCATGCACGTAAATTTTCGTGTGAATTTAATTTTATTGGTCTAGTTAATTGAATTTTAGAAGCTAAGGTTAAACTGCTGGAAATTATAAGGTTTTCAGAACAATTAAGGTTTAGTGATTTTTATGCCAAAGCAAAAGCTGTCATAAAATTATAAAATAATTATATAGTTTCAGTTCCATTATTGTGATTAGGTATATTAAATTTCAGATCAGCACCAGAATTCAATCAAGACAGCACCAGAAACTGAAAACAAGCCCAGACAGACTGCACACATAATATCTCCTACTTAGTTAAACCCCTTATACAACTCCAAATGGAGTGATGTAAAATCCTACTGACTCCTATCAAGTTGAACTTAAATTCAGGAGCAAATTACAGTGAATAATTTCCATTATGTGGTTGAAACATCACCACAAGCACAAGACTACTTTTACAGACAGAAAATCACAGAACTGCATAGCTTTGGTAGAAAATAGTGGAATAATATCAAATGAACTCCAAATCAAGTGAAACAAAATTCGTTTTGCTGTCCTAATGGTGGTCGAAAGTTGACTTATAGAACTGAAATCCAGGAAATTTCTCACAACCTTTTTGAAAATTTAATATATAAGATCTAAGTCACGCATGCAAGCCAAACAGAAAACATAAAACCAAAATTCTAACATGCACAAGGCTGAGATGCATGAAATGACATGAAAAAGAGAAGAGGATAAGAGGGGAACATGACGTACTTTGATGGTGATAAAGTTGAGGGTGGAGGAGTGTGGAATTAAATCATTAGAGTACAAATTCGATCCCAATTGCAAAATATGGCTGGAAGAGGTGACGGAGGAGAGCGGAGAGGAAGAAATGGTAGCTACTCGTTGTCCTCGAGCGATTTGGGGAAGAAAAGGGTCCAACAACCCCTCTGTGCTTCATTTCTATCTTTTTTATTTACCGGTTTTTGGGCTGAACCAAGAGTGGTCGACTCAGGGATTATTTTGGGTAAAAAAAAATGGCTAGTCTAACGATTGGACTAGGACCAAGGACAACTAAAAGTGTACACAAATAGAAAATGATAAAAGCAAAGAAAAAAAAAAGAAAAAAAGCTAAACGAACCTGAACCCAAACAGAAAAAAGAAAAACTAAAACTAAAACATACACAGCATTTTAGCTCGATTATCGATACCCACTCGGTTAAACTCCAACTTATTCACCAGACGATCGCAGAAACAAAATACAAGTGGATGTTGGCCTAACCTTCACAAAAGACAAAATAAAACCAATTTTATATCACATATTATGTTATTTCATCGTTGAGCTGACCGATATGCAAAACACCAGGCAGACGCACTGGTTTTACATTCATCAAGTAGTTGAGTGAAAAAGGAAAATGTAGGTGAAGTTGGCCTCCCGGCCAATTGTAGTCGACAGACTAGCAAATCTGAACTCATGTCATAAATTTAATTATTGTAAAGGCGAAGGAGATGAATTGTGCTAATAACCGTTGAAAGACCAAGCTAAAAAAAACATTCATTTTAAATAATTAATTAATTAATAATTAATAAAAAAGGCATTCAGTTGAACCATAGAGGATCAGAAAATAGATTTATACAGGGCAATTAGCTATCCCATAGGACAATCAGACGCTTCAAGAAGGCATATGTCAGGAAGCGCGATTAACCTATCGTTGATTTTTTAACTTTTAATAAAATTTTCCAATTTGTAGGGTATTTTAGAATTGCTCCTATTCTGACCTCATAATCCAAAACAAAGACATTGGCCTCAAGAAACCTCTATCAATAAATAGAAGTTCCTTTCACGAAATAAAGCACAACTTGGACATTATCTTGTTTCATTTTGAATAGAATATTGTGTTTTACACATCTCATTTGTGTAAATTATTAGGTTTATCTCACATTAATCGTAAAAAGTATTGATGACTTGTATATAGACTAATGGAAAAACTTTATTCTTTAAGTAAACTTTTGGAATAAGAGAAGTCCATGACACCTATTACAATTCTCCTTTTGAGGTCAAAGGGCCTAACAGTGGTATCAGAGCAAAAGTTGCGATCTTTGGAGATTTGAATTTGCCTCCGCTGATTATGGTTCCACCTTATGATTTAAAGGGCCGCCTATGCTAATGTTGGAGTTTCATTCATGGGTTCTACCTGATGATTTAAGGGTGGGTGCCGTCTGATGAAAAGTGAGATTTTGAGACGATGATTGTTTCAGGGTCGCCAAACTTTAGGTGCCATCTGATGAAAAGTGCGACAATGATTGTTTTGGAGACACTTGATGTATGAAATGGAGTTGTTAGGTTTATCTCACATCGGTCGTACAAGATATTGATGACTTGTATATAGGCTAATGGGAAAGCCTTATTCCTTAAGTTAACTTTTGGAATAAAATAGGCCTGTAACACCTATTGCAATTCTCCTTTTGAGGCTTAAAGGGCCCAACAATGGTATCAAAGCCTAGTCCAATACCATATTAGAAATCGGTTGGGGCTAAAAGGCCCAACTTTGCCGTTTCATTAATTAGTACAAATTGTAATAGGCTTAGTCATTTCATTATAGTTAACCATATTAAAAATTATAAATATAATCACACTAATATATTAAATTTTATCTCGATAAGTATTAGATATGGATAAACTAGACTAACACTAGAATAAAAAGGTCTTTATTGACTGCATTTCCGGTCGCTAGAGACCAAATTGGGTTGCTAATAAATTTTGCGACTAGATTTACAATTGGAATAAGGAGTCGGAGAAGCCGGAGTCGCTAATGAGTTTTGCAAGCAAAAAAGCTTCCGAATGCAAATGTTAAGACCAGAAATACACCATAGCTACACGGTTTCAAATTTTGCGACCGTATTTGTGGTCACAAATGCTGTTGCCAGATGATTTGCAACTTCATTTACGTTCACAACACCGGTTGCTAATTTGGTTGACAAGAGGATAGTTGGTCGCTAATCTTGTCACTATGCAATCGCAAACGGTTGCAATCACTCTAAAAAAACAAAAAAAATTGCAAAAAAAAAGTTTATTTTGTAATTCCCTATTAGACGCAATAAATTTACTTTTATCAAAAAAAATATTAAAAACCACATGACCAAACAAAATATCATAAATTGAACCTAATTTTAATAAAATTTATTTATCAAATACACCAATATGTTAAACATAATCAATACATGTCAAATACATCAACGAGATGTATCCCTATGATGATTTAGTCGGTCAGGTCTCGATGTAGATGACTTGTCAAGGCTATGACGAGTATCTTTAACCATAAGATACATCTGACGAAGGATGATCTCATCTTGTCTATCAACCTCCCGCATCCACCACTCTCTCATGCGAGCCTCCCTCTCATCAAATGACTCGATGAGCTAGCGATGCCTATCGTTAGCCTCCCCCCTCAACCCCTTGTTCTCTTACTCTCTTCAGCTTGTTGTCGTAATCTCATGATCTCTATCAGTATATCCTGATTGCGTGTAAGAACCGTGAAAAAAATAAAAATAAATAAATAAATAAATTTATTTATTTTTGTAAGACTCGAACCAAAATATAGTGAAATATTATTTTTTTGATGAATCGATATGGTCGGTTATCAAGTAGACCGGACAAGGTTCAACGTAAAGTCAACTCTGGCCTTAGATAAGACGAACCCAACATAGGGAATACCTATACATGAAAAGATGTGTGAATTTAATTGAGGGACTCGTTGAATCTAGGAAATACCTATACATGAAAAGATGTGTGAATTTAATTGAGAAACACATTGAAGCATATATATATATATATATAGGGGGGGAGAGAAAAAGAGAAAAGGAAGAGAAAATTTTCCATAGCAGTCCACTCCTCCTTTCCTCCTCTCCGGTGCCTTTCCATTGTTGTGTAAGTATTTCGTACCTCTTCTTAGTTCTTTTCCATTAGAACTCTTACATGCATGGTTGCAAC
>JAVDBV010000507.1:0-14864 GCA_032619315.1 Piper longum
CGCACGGAATCGGCCGATTCGTGCATCTATGCCCATACCCATTTACATTGGGTCTATTTTGTTGTCGTATTTTCATTATAACTCCTCCCTCTATCCCCCATGATTTCTGTTGAGTTTTTTAGAGAAGAAAACTTTGATTTTGAGATGAAGTATGGATTTGGTCTTACTATGATAAGAGATTGAAGATTTTCATTATTGTTGCATTCTCAAGGAGAATAATCAATTGTATCTTGTCTACGAATTATTATGGAAAGCTCTAGCGTGGAATGTGATAATCTTTTATTGAAGAAATTGCGTTGGTGTGCCTTACAGTTCTTTGGTGCATTTAATTTTTTGTTTGTATTCTTTAATCAGGTGTGCAAATTTCAACCTCTATAGTTCTAAATTTTCCAGTAATTTCAATACAAGATTGTTGTGTAGAATTTGCTTACATGGGTTGGATTAAATTATTTTATTTTGTATGGTTTTGATAAGAATAATCACACATTGGGAAATTTTCTTGTGGAGAAGAAGGAAGAGATTTTTAATTTTTTGAGTGATTTTAAGTGATTGTGAATCAAGTAAAATACCCAAATATGGAGAAATGTTTGTTGATTTTTATGAATAAATTTATCAAAATTCATCTCAACAAGTGAATGGTTGGATAACTTGAGATTGACAATTCCTATTATTTGAAAAGAATTTCAGTTTATTTATTGAAAAATGTATTATATGAGGAGTATTTATACAGAAAATATATTATTTAAGATGAAGATTAGTGATTTTGTAATTGTTAAGCACATTGTCTGATATGATTGCGGCTTAAAAGCACTTCATGGTTTATTTTCCTATATGTGTAAAAATAATTTTTTTGTAATCAATTTTCATATTCTCGATTGTGAATGAGATGCTTTTAATATTGATAAATTGGTGGGTGAATAAACGTCAAGAAAAATGTAACAGAATTAAATTCTCATACAAAGGAATTTTATTAAATTTATCAAAATTATTTAGAATGGTATATCACAAATACTTCTTATATGATAACAACGAAGAGAAATTTATACATGAAGAAAACCGTGAGAAAAGTATAAAGATCATGAATGTTGTTTTATTTGTAGAAATATGTCACTTTTCTAGGAGATTTTAGATTTTATGAGAATAAAATCGAAGAAATTATGGAAACAAATTTGATACAAATCTACAAAAAAATCAATAATGAATTCATTTGGTATATGAATTCACAAGATGACCGATAAATTAAGGCTTGATTGAGACTTGTGAAAATAATTCATGTGGTATAAATTTTTTAATCTTTCTTTTGGTAAGGAAATGGAGAAAAAAATTACACTATTTATTATCTTATTGGTGCACAAGTTAAGGAGAAAACAAAATGTTTCTTCAATTTATGCCTTTGGATATTAATACTCTCAAGTCTTTATATTTTGTGCCAAATATTTCAATGACTTAATTGGTGTTGGTCATTAATTTAAAAGTGGTTTATGTGTGTTTGAGAAGACGATTGATAAGCTGTTGTATGTTCTTATAGTTGATATGGCTATAAGACCCATAAGGTGTAAACATGTCATCTGTAAACTTAGACTTTTTTCCTGATGGTTTTAGTATTGGTTTGGTCTTGATCCAAGCCTTGTAGCTTTGGCCGACCCTTTTCCCTTATATACACAAAGGTGTATGTGCATTTTGTGAGCCGAGGCTCTACTTTCACCAATGGTATGTAGCTGACGATTATCATTTCTTTTATTTGGGTCACATCAGGTTGTAGTTTGATATTAGGTACGTGTCTCTTGCTATTGTAGATTGTTTCCCATGTGTTTTCCTGTGGCAAAGTTCCCAAGGTTAGCGTAAATTGTATCCATTGGAAAGGCTCTCTTCTAGCGCTCTTGCATTGATTTTCCCGCCTTTCTAGGTAGTGCAAATGGAACACCCCGATTTCGGTTCACAGGTGAACCGATCATAAATGTTATGATCGAGTCAAGTCATATATAAAGTTATTGGTCGGTAAGATTCGATCGATAAAATAGATCAAAACAACCTGCTTGGCGTCATGAGAATGGAAGATATTATTAAATATGCGTCAAAATGTATCAAATATAAACAAAAGTAAGAAAGAAAATAATTGAGCTAAGCTCAAGTGTGTGTAGTATTTATCTGTCATCTCACTAAAGTCAACTCAGGATTGCAAGACCTACATATATAATATGAAAAATGTCAATAACTAGTACAACCAGGCAAATGGGTATTCCATTACTCATGAAGACTTTGAAAACTTCAGAATTGGTTCACACTAAGCGGTAAGTAAACATACTTAAGTAAATGCCGGCTCGCATGCATGGCTAATATTAATATTCATGCATAGAATGTTTACGCCCTCACATCCTCTATATTACACCCACCATGGTAATTGAGTGGCAAAAGGAACAGTTAAGTTAGTACCACAAATTTTTGAAATGCACCGTGTTATGCAATACCCTCATATAGTGCACTATCTCAGGGATTGAAGAAGTACTAGTGCGGTCCATACATATCTCCATACCGCTCATTCTCTTATTTGTGAATTCTATAAAAATGAGCATACTTATATAATAGGTTTAAGAAAGAGGCTTGTATTATATATTTCTAGAACTTCAGTTCAAAAACTAACAAAGGATCTCATCTTTGTAGTTTTTATTAAACATGTGTAGAAAACACAGATAAATGGCCTGACATCGGAAGGATCCGATAAAACACCGGTGATGCCACCCTACATCTAAAACATGATTAAACTAAACACGCAAAGAATCGAGAAGAGATCAAGAAAAAGGATAATCCTACAGACCTGTGGTTTAGGTTCCAAGCATGTCTGTACATCAATTGTGAGCTCGGACTCTGAAACCAAAAATGGTGCTGGAACGGACAAAAATGGTACAAAAATGACTCAACCGGGTCAAATGGCTGAATCAAACAGAGTTGGGCCAAGTCAACCTGGTATGGGTTAAATAAACTACTGGGTTGGGTCCAATGGGCTGGTTTTGACTCATGGATATGGACACGGGCTCAGATTGGTGGACTCGACAGGACCAGGCTAGCACAAACTCGAGCAGATAGATTCAAACAGGGGCAAATAGGCCAGATGGGGCGGCAGTTACCTGTCTTCTAAAAATGCCAACGGTGGTGTGGCTGAGCTCGCCGCCGGCCGGGATTGACGGCCAATGCAATATCGTTCATGATGTGGTGGCGATCGGCAAAGTCCAGCCACTAGCTGGCTGAAAAATGGCCGAAAAGGAGTAGAATTGCCATAGGTGAGGTGGCATCGCTGGCGGCGATCACGGCTGTAGCGGTGGTTGTGGGTGGTCTCAAAATGGAGATCTCAGCGAGTAGAAACTATCTGGATGGGTGGATCAGCCGTAAGTTGCTCACTGGCACCAGAAAATAGCCCAAACGGTGGCGGTTGTAGTGGAAACCTGCTATAAAAACTCTGCCACCGGTGGCATCAACTGCGGTGCCGGTGTTCGTGAAAGGTATGGATGGAAAGCTGGCCACGAGGCGGTCATGGGGGTGCCAGTCCAGTGACTAGGGCTTAGCCGTTGACTTGTTGGTGGCGGTGAGCCGAAGTGGCGGTGGCGCTATGGGTGTAAAACTCTCAAAATGTGGGAAATCTCAAGAAATCAAATGGGGGAAGCTAGGATTGGAGGAGGCACAAATCTTGCCACATGGCATGATCTGGATGTCCGACAACTCGTGTCCTAGTGGGGCTCAACTATGGATATATGCACTATATATATAGACAGAAAGGTCGGATCAAGACTGTCCAAAGTTGAAACTGACCCTAGTCCTAAAAGTGATTCTATAGGTAGGAATCGAAGGAAGAAGGCTAAATGGGCCATGAACCCTGAACTCAATCGAGTGAAAATCTTCTAATCAATCAAGCTGGGCCCACAAGGGCATAATTTGATGATCTAAAATCCCTATGATACATGCAATGAGATACACTGAAAATCCCAAAGAGGTACTAAATGCAACGGTCTAGATCTAGGCCTAAAACCCTGGCTAACATGTACAAACAAATCTATATACCTTGGTATACACTAATCATTCATGCTTTGATCATCTACATGTCAGGCATACTCAGCTACTATAATTTGCTCATACGGCCATCTGGGCCCATACTTGTGGTCTGAAACTGTTATGGCTCAAACTCGTTCGTAATGATTCGATGTCGAGTTGAACTGGGCAAAATTAAAATTGGGTAAAACCCTAACTCGAAATTGGGGTTTTACAACCTCTCCTCCCTAAAAAAATTTCGTCCTCAGAATTTCTTACATCAACTCTGATTGGATGACTCAAGTGAGGATGTCACTGAGCTAGCAATACTAAAGCTGTTGAGCTATAACCTAGAAGGTAGCTCTCCCTCAATGGCTAGTTCCATACTGACCAAATAGACCAACATGAAGCTGGAACTCTGAACGTTGATGGAGCTCGCTAGCTCCTTAATAATCTAGCTGGATGGACTACACGTGATTGAATCATATGGTGAAACATGTCATACATGCTGAAATCATATGACTGGACTGACCATACATGCTCGAATCGTCTTGTCGGATTGACCATGCATGCTCGAATTGTGTCACTGGACTAGCTCCTAGGGTCACTGTAAACTATGGGGACTGAAATGTAATGACCGCGGAGATTCTACTAGGTAGTTGGGCAGGTATTCTAAAGTACTGCAGGGTACTAGTCTAGGCTACATTAGAATAAACTCTATCGGTACGAGGTATGTGGCATAACATCTACCCATGTTTCCATGATCATCATCAATGTGATAGGTCAACTATGTGTACCCTTAGAGTACCATGCTCTACGTTCTACAACTATACTAGGGTATCTTATGAGTCCTACTAGCATATGGTAGGCTTTAGTACCAAATAAAGGTATATCCTAGTGAGCTATATTGTAAAAACTGTAGATTTGTTTTTTTTATTTGAGTTATGATTTTTGTGAGACACAAAATTGGTGCTAAATACAATTTTGTGGAATCATTACCGGTCAATCGATATGATTGGTCAACAAGATTATTATTATCATTAGTCGACCGGTCATGGTTTGACCTATGGCCAAACCCCCTAGTCTTGGGTGGGTGACGACTTGATGAGTGGTAGGAAAAGGGAGGACGAAACTTAAGGGGTGGCGACCTGATGAATGGGAGGAAAAGGGAGGACGAACTTTAGCCAAGTGATACCTATTCACGAATGGGCGTGCAAAGACCGTGGAAAAAAAAAATTGACTTGGTCGGGAAGGATCGAGCGTTGGAAAATTATTATGATTAATTATGTTATATTTTCTACCCGGTTGATTCTACTCGGTTAAAACCCGCGATTCGAACCAGGGTCTTATAGTCTGAACTGGTCGGTTTGACCGTTATTCACAGTTGAGTCAAAATTTTATATGACGCGACAACCATTCGTTTTCTCATTGACCGTTCGTTTTTATCATTTATCGTTAGTTTTCTTATACAACCATTTATTTTCCTAGGTGGCCATTCATTTTTTTTGACACCTATAAATACCACACTTCAGTCATTCGATGGGGGGGAAATGAATTCTTCTGACATATGTCATTCTCATTTTCTCTCCCGGTTACTCTCCCCTCTTGGCAACGTTCTTACATCTCATCTACGTGTCCGGTTCAGATAATAGAATTGTTGTCTTTAGCGTGTCATGGTTCTACGCATGGGGGGTTGGATGATGGACAATGCTGTGGAGGGTTAGGGAAGAATATGATCTCGTTGGGTTGAAGAAAAAGGCTGTTTGGTTTGGTTTTTATGCCAAAGATGATGTGAGGAGAAGAGAAGAGCGTGGGGAAGAAGGAGAAGCTTATAACCTAAGAATGACCTGAGAGCCCGTAATTTCAGCATGACCTGAGAGCCCGTAATTTCAGCATGACCTGAGAGCCCTTAATCTCAGCATGACCTGAGAGCTCCTAATCTCAGCATGACCTGAGAGCCCGTAATCTCAGAATGACCTGAGAGCCCGTAATCTGAGCATGAACTGAGAGCCCGTAATCTCAGAATGACCTGAGAGCCCGTAATCCCAGCATGACCTGAGAGCCCGTAATCTCAGCATAACCTGAGAGCCCATAATCTTAGAATGACCTGAGAGCCCGTAATCTCAGAACCGTAATCTTAGAATGACCTGAGAGCCCATAATCCTAGCATGACCTGAGAGCCCATAATCTCAGAATGACCTGAGAGTCCGTAATCTCAGCATGACCTGAGAGCTCGTAATCTTAGAATGGCCTGAGAGCCGGTAATCTCAGAATGACCTGAGGGCCATAATCTCAGCATGACCTAAGAGCCCGTAATCTCAGCATGACCTGAGAGCTCGTAATCTCTGCATGACCTGAGATCCCGTAATCTCAGCATGATCTGAGAACCCGTAGAACTACATTGAGCTTGATCCCAATTTGGGTATGTAGGCTAATCAAGATTGTTTGATTTTAGCTCATTTAAGGAGGAATAAAAGTATGGTTGGGGGTTCCTTTGTGTTATAAATGTGGCTATGGGAAATGGTCAAAGACTGTGGGATTATTATTTAATGAGTAAGACTTATTTACAATAGAAATTATGTAGCATTTAAGTAACACCTGGTCCGGTTAGGGCGGGTTAGTTAGTTATATTTTTGGGTAACACTTGGCCAGCAAGGCCCACAATATTGTGAAAAATGGCTGGTTGTTATAGGGCGGTAGGGTGTGAGAATTTAATTGAGGGACTTGTTGAGTTGTGCATATATAGGTTTGAAGACTGTGGAAAATCCTTTTCCTTAGCCATCCACTCCTTGTCTCATCTCCATCCCAGGCACCCTCCTCATTTCTTCGTGAGTATCTCGTCCCTCTTCTTATTTCTTTTTTATTAGCACTCTTGCATGCATGGTTTTGTTGGTAAGGATGTAGGGTCAATGATGTTCTTCACATCTTTTTTTTTCACGTCTTTTTGGGAGAAGGTTGCATGCTGGCCTGATCACCACCATCACCTTCCCGTCTCCTCTATTTTCCCTTGCTCTCGGCTTGTGTTTTGGAGTGTTTTCTATAGTGCCTTGTCAAGTAGGCATGCGGTTCAGTCGGCGGCTTCCAAATCAAGTTGTACATGTAGCAACACCTGGTTTTTGTTGGAGATGCCTTACTAAATTGGAGGATCCCTAACGTCTTATGCACGGAGTTCTTGTTGACTTTTGTGGTATGAATTGCTGTGAATCTTTTGGGTTCATTTGGTCATGTCGTTGAGTGCCTATTGATGTGTTCTGGTTGCTGCCCCTCGTGTTGATAAGGGCGTCGTGAATTGCACTGCTGGTTTGTGGTTGATCTTCCTTTCTGTATAGTATGCTGGTCATGTCTAGGGTTACTGGTTTCTTCTTTTGTTTGGGGAACGTCCTATTACTTGTTACTGCTGGTCGTAGTGGTATTTAAGTTGCATGATTATTAACAAGTAACTTAGGGATTTAGGGTTGAGTCGGTATGAATAATAATTGCTAAGTTATATATGTAATTCACATAGTTATTGGCTTAAATAAAAATTGGATAATTCATGAGTAGTATAATCACTGTAGTAATTAATTGGTGATAATTAATTCATGTACTATAAATTATTAAGTTAAGTTGGATGGTTATAGATGATTAATGGAATAAAGATTTCACCATTATCATATTAGAGTTAATATAAGGTAAATAAAGTTAGTTATTGTAATAATGAGTTAGTAAGGTAGGAGAATAGGCCATAAGTGTGGAACTTAAACGACACAGTATATTAATAAAGTTCGAACCTTTATTGAGTTGAATGATTTGAATAAATTAAAATCATCATCAAATTGGATAACACAAATCATCTTAAATAATGTAATGGGATGACTTAACTAATTGTCAATTAAATATTTGTTTATATGCTTATCATTATTTAACATTAGTCAAACGTAAATTATGATGTAAAGAATTAATTTGAACATGTAAAGTACGTCATAAATGATTACGTCACATAAATAATTAAGTACCCCACTAAACTTGTTGTAAAGATTAAGAATTTAATGTTTGAGATTAGTGAATGCTGTGTGTTTGGTGTTAATAGACTTAGGCAATATAGTTGCATGCATATCTACTCAGACAAAATTATACTTATGTATAATTTTATTTTCTCCTTCAGATCAGAATCGTCGGTTGTGGTTGTGAGTCTATTTGCAAACTATCCAGCTCTATATAATTATTTGAAACGTTGTATATTCATTTTTGGCAACCCTAGTCGGCCTGAGCCTAGATTCGACCACCATGCACCGAGTGTGACCGGGGTCAAGGAATTGACTCAGCCCGACACGGGGCCACAAGTTTTAAAAAAATTACTTGAAACACAAATTGGGAGTCTATTACACGAGGTAGCACCCGCAAAATTGGGAGTCTCAGTCACGAGGTAGCACCCACGACACGAGGCAGCACTCGCGAACTTGGGAGTCTCTGTCGTGAGGTGGTACCCACAAATTTGAACACCTGCCCCCATGCCGAAAGGGGTGATAGGGCATAATGGCACAAGATGACTCATTATGCACTTGTGATATTGAGAGGGTAAGTCAATGGCTAATATTGGTAACTACAGGCCGTAGGCCACATAGCGTGTGTGCGCATACATGGGATTATAGCTGGATGGGCGGCCACATTCCCAGCATATTAAGAGCTCTTCATAGGCTCATATGTACTAAAAGACTTTTGAAATAAAAATAGGGAGTATAACTAGTTATCTTTTGTTATGTTACATCTTATATATAACCTGGCTAAATAAATTTCTAGACTTGGTGTTAGATTATGACTTATGGGTTAGTTTTTATTGTTTTATTAATTATGTTGTTGGGTGACACCTGACCGGTTAGGGTGGGTTGTTACAGACATTATATTTTTGAGTAACACATGGTTAGTTAGGCCCATTAAATTGCATCTTTGTCTGGGTCGTTATATATATAGATCCCAATCTAGGTCAAACACTCAGGCGTCCTTGGAAGAGGAACTAGACCGCTCACTAGGTCCTAGCAAACTTGGTCCTAAATCATATATCTCACTCTATTCCATAATGGAACAAGGATATCTGCTATAACTCTACCATGTGCTATGACTCTCGTAACTCTTTGTGATGGAATTATGGAAAGAAAGCATGAACATGTAGAACGTGTCTCAAGGAGTATAAAAACATACTCTATATGGAACTAAGGAGTGTGCATTTGGTCTGTGGCACATGCACTGATTAATGTCTGCCATCTCAGCTATCAAGAAAATAGATAGTAGGATTGATATATTTGGAAGGGTAAGTGTAAAAATACTCTGGTGAAGGATCGGCTTTGTCTACGTCCCTAGTCACATGGAAGAAGACTGGATCTCTTGTGAAAAACTGGTCTCACTCCTCTAGGATTCTAACTAGGTGTCTCATCCTCATGTGGTTTGACATTAGGTGTGCTAGGAGAGCACACTAATCTGAGAAAAATTTACTAGGTATGTATATCACTCTAATTGTGGTGATGTGTGGATCTCCGAGTCATAAGGGAAATGGAAAAACTCTGCATAGGATACTGGGTGGCATAAAAATATGGGTAGGTCAATGGACAAGTCACTAAGATCATCATGATTGGACTCTGTCATAGGTGGCCAGCCCATGGAATAGTTAATCAACGACGAGTTTAAGAGATGGGTGTTAAGTAGCTATAGTTCAATTAGCTAACAATAGGCATGTGTTTTTTGATTTCATCTAGTCACGCACTCCCAAACGGCGGGCTTCAAATGACCCAAAGAACAACTATCTCTCCTCGTGTGTACATGGATTCATAGTGAGGTTTGACATGTGTCTCATCCGTTCTTTAGTGTCATGTGACCTACCATCCCGTACCGATTTATAACACTAATCTTGACTCACATGACTACCACCGTTGTGGTAGACTCTTAAGCTAAGCAGTCCGCTAAGATGAGCATACACTAGTGTCCTTCTATCTAGTCAGCGTGGTTTGGTTTGACTGAAGTTCCTGTCCGCATCGATCCCAAGCTTGGGTGAAGTTGTCTCCTCTAGACAGGTTTACTATCGGCTACATGCAATGTAAGTCCTAAATAATACCATGAAGGTACTTCCTACACTCGGGGCAAAGGCTTCATCCTATGTCTCAAGGTAAGATCCTAATTGTGTTGGCAAAGCACAAGGAAATTACCCTCACCCTGAAGGAGACACCCTCATTGAACCCATCGTCTATACAAAAATTCTAATATGAGTTAAACATCTCTCTCTGGTTGGGCCAAACTATAAATGAGTTAAACTGCGCATCTGATCATCTACAACAATCTAATCTATGGGTCACATTTATGTTGTCACACTGACTGAACAATCTGACCACTGTGGTCATCCCATCTGGATATCATACAATCACATTCTCTAATTTTGTCCATGCACATCCATTTGATGGGTGTCACTAATGCTATCTGATGATACTATCTTTGCAACACACATTTGACATAAGGATGTCAGGTGAAGGCAACAGTATGCAAGATAATTATGAAGTTCATCTTGTGCCATCACATTGGAATGATTCCACTGTGCCTAACTTTTCTCTGCTCGGATGATGTTACCATACCTATATCTTGTCCTCAATCTCTGACCCTACTATGTTCCGAAACTATGACGTGTGGTCTCTATGCAATGCTAAGAGCATCTTCAAGTAGTTGTCCTCTTGTAGGGTGGGGTAACTACTTGGCCCTTACTTCCACAATAACTGCGACACTCTGTCGGTAGTAGTACAATATACAAACAGTGGTTGTGCATCACAGACGGCAATAGTGTGCATTCAGTCAGTGGTAGTGCTTCATGGTCGGTAGTTGCACAACCTGGATGGTGGTTGTACATCACGGACAGAAGTTGTGCTACTTGGATGGTGGTTTGCCACTAGAACAACAGTTGTACTATGCAGGTATTAAAGTCTGATCCTGATCATGTATGTTCCCATTACTATTTTTGGCATGTTTATCTCCATGTGTCTATCTCCCGAGAGGTAGTTGCTATTAACTTGACTCAGGTTATCCAATCACGTGTGTCTGATCCAGGGGGGTCTGGATCATAGTGGTGACATGTATAATGGAAAGATAATGTTGAGCCCACACTGGTCTCCTCAAAAGTATCTGCTAATAATTTTTCTAAGGTTTTCCAACCATGTGTCTTTGATCCGGATGGGTACGGATCATGGTGGCAACACGTATGTTGCAAACCAATTTAGAGCCTACACTTGTCTCATGGAATCTGGAGTGACTGCTCCCATAAAAGCTGACTGTCTCTCACTAGAAATCACTGATCTAGCCTTGGCAGATCGAGTAAACCTAGTCAGACTTCTAAATCCAAGATCAAAGGTAATCCACTCATCCTTAGTGTGTTCATGACTCTGTCTATTGAAGAGTAGCCAGCAATATTATAAAACCCTGATTTTTCTCCTTAGTCTATTTTTGAGGACGAAAATTCCCAATATGGGGAGATTGTAAAACCCTGAAAATAATTGGGTTATTTTATTTAGTATTTAATAAACTAGGAACGAATCTTAAATATTATCTAATTAAATTATTTCTTTGGAATTAATATCATAAATTATCAATTTTGATTTTTTAGTTTATCGATACAATGATATTTATGGATGGTTTTAAATAAAATTTATTTATTAGGATTGGGAGTTGGGAGGTGGGAGTGCGATTAGACACCCATTCGCATTAACTCAATAGTAAGTTTTTAACTTTTCGTTATCACACAAATGGTTGGTGTTCAATATAGTTATGTGTGATTATGTTCTTTTCCATAAAATTTAAAATTATGATTTCTTGAATTCTACACTTATTCTTGTATATAAAGGAGAATTTTGTCGATGTTAGATGAAACATCCTCCGGATAGTTTGTGAGAACATTTGGCTCACAAAGGGAAGGCTTTAGAGAAGCTTCATTCATAATATGATTGTGTGTCATACGCCCCAACAAAATTCCAAGTCTATATAAGTACTTGAAATGTTATATATTCATATTTGAGAGTTTGACACTAGGCAACACCCACAAATAGGAGTCTCTGACACGAGGCAACACCCACAAAATTTTTGAAAAATTAAACATTGGCCCCCATGCCAAAAGAGGTGATAGGGAATAGTGGCGCAAGACGACTCATTATGCACTTGTGATACTGAGAGGGTGAGTCAATAGAAAATATCAGTAACTACAGGTCGAAGGCCATGTAGTGTGTGTGAACATACATGGGATTGTAGTTAGATGGGCGGTCACCCTCCCAGCATAGGCTCATAATCACTAAATTCGAATTAATGATGTTGTGGAATATATCAATTTTTATTGAAATTATACGACTTAGTGTTTTTAGCACTAACGCGGAATTGCCTCCGTAGGTATGAGCATGGAAGGATGGGTAGAGTTAAGACAGCTGGATGACTCTGTTATTGGACTATTCTTTGCTTGGTAGTGGGATTTTGGTTCGGTTCATGGGGCTTAGATTATTCCGAACTAATATTTTATGTTAAAATATTAAAAATTAAAAGAAAATTAATGTACAAGATATTTAGTCTTGAATAGTAACACTTGGCTCATGGCTCGGAATGGGCGAGTCATTATAAATATTCTTGGGATAGACACGCACTAGTGGAAAAGGCAGGGAGGTGTTGAAGTATCCCTAGGACTATAGATATACCTTGCTACTCATCTTCATCCATTGTTATCTCTTGGAAGAGGTCCATCCAAGCTATCTATCCAAACTCTCACCTGTTCTCCAAGTGTTTAAGTGGATCTGCTCCTATATCCATAAGGATCTCTTATGACTTTGTCTCACAATGTACACGATGTCCCAAGGAAGGACAGATCTTGTGATATGCAAAAGACGAGCAAGTGTTGCAATGTGGTTGCCCAAGTTCTAAGTATTCCTAATCACCATCCAACTCAACCTCATATAATTGAGCATGTGGACACTCATAAGTCGTTCAAATCTCTTGCACAGTAAAAGGAAAGGCGTGTATCTGAACTTATCATGACATTCCAGTGAGATCCCTGCTGGTGTCTACTAAACCATGATCTCATAACTTCTCAGAACTTCTATAACCGTTAACATTGAAACATGCACCACTCATATCTGACTGAGCACAAATCTGAAATCCTAAGAAAAGACCAAAGGAAATACTTGTTGGCTTCGCTAAGGACAGCTACACACACTTGAGCTTAGAGCAGTTTTTTCTTTCTTACTTTTATTTATATTTGATGCAATTTGACGTATATTTAATAATCTCTTTCATTCTCATGATGCCAAGCGGGTTGTTTCGATCTATTTTATCGATTGAGTCATACTGACCAACAACTTTAAATATGAATCGACTTGATCATAACATTTCTAATTGAGTCATACCACCCTTGCGTTGAGTCACGCAACCCACCTTTGCGTGTAGTTCAGTTCAGTAAAGCACAAGCCTGGCCAGTTTGGTTGGCTATGGTTTAGCTTGGCAGAAGCCAAGGACCTTCTTCTAGCCTATAAATACCCACCCCATTTCCACTTTTTCAATGCTTTAGCTCTTTGCTCTGACCTTCCTCCATTCACTATTCTTCTCCACTTCCTCCATAGCATTCCCCACCTTCTCTTACCCCTTTCCAACCCGTGGTAGCCCCTAGGAGTGCTATTTTCTG
Source organism: Piper longum (assembly GCA_032619315.1). Taxonomy (NCBI): domain Eukaryota; kingdom Viridiplantae; phylum Streptophyta; class Magnoliopsida; order Piperales; family Piperaceae; genus Piper; species Piper longum. The sequence goes on from JAVDBV010000507.1 coordinate 13,688, forward strand.
GGGTGGGAAGCCCCAAAAAATTTCCTGGTCCCTTGCGAGGTAAAACTCCTTTTACTTCTTTTCCATGCGTTTTGTGGTCTATGCATGTTGATGTTGGTGTGTTTTAATTTTTATTGTATTTTTATCTTTTGTGTAACGACCCACCCATTCTGAGCCATGAGCCAAGTGTTACTATACGAAACTAAGCGTCTCGTAAATTAATTTTCTATAAATTTTAAATCATTTTAAAATATAATATAAGATCAAAATAATCAAGCCGCATGAACCAAACCAAAATCCCACTGCCATGGAAAGAATTTAGAAAAAAGAATAGTCCAAAAAGAGAGTCCTCCAGCTGTCCCGACTCTACCCATCCTTCAATGCTCATACATGCGGAGGCAATTCCACGTTAATGATAAAAACACTAAGTCATATTAATTGCAAGAAACAAATTAATATTTTCCACAACAAGTCTTTTAGTGATTATAAGCTTATGCTGAGCTCTTAATATGCGGGGAGGGCGGCTGCCCCATCCAACTACAATACCATGTATGCGCACACATGCTACGTGGTCGTCGGCCTATAGTTACTGATATTTGCCATTGACTCACTCTTGGAATCACAAGTGCATAATGAGCCATCTTGCACCACTGCACTCTATCACCCCCTTCGGCATGGGGATAGGCATTTTAAGGGTTCTGTCGTGTGTTGGATTCACTCAATTCTTTAACCTTGGTTGCGCTCGGTGCATGGTGGTTGAATGTGGGCTCAGGCCGATCAAGACTCCCAAATAGGAATATATAACATTATGAGTGTAACGACCCGCCCTTTTTTAATTATTTAATTGGGCCTAGATGGATAGGTGTTACTTAAACAAACTAATAAGTTGCTGAATGTTAAAAATTTAACAACAATGCATAAGCTTTGTTCCCACTGTCTAGGACCGTTTCCCATAGCCACATATATAACTCAAATAAAATTAAAAGGGAGTCCTCATGTTTATCTTGCTCCATGCTCTGGAAGTCAATGGCTTCTCCCACCTAATTTCGTATCTGCACACATGCGGAGGCAATTCCACGTTAGTGATAAAACCACTAAGCCGTATAATTAAGGAAACAAGTCAAATATACTCCCTATTCCAAAGTCTTTTCATTACGCGGGGAGGCACTCCGTTACACTCCTACTATTGTTATCATGC
>JAVDBV010000509.1:0-10054 GCA_032619315.1 Piper longum
GTCAGAACCAAACAGGCATCGCCGGGGAGGTTGGCGCCGGACAGCGGCCCTCCGGCGAGCTCCTCCCGCCCCATCACACCGCCATCGAGAGGAAGCAACCGGGAATACATTCTCCGGCGACGAACCACGGCCAAAGTTGCGATCTCGAAGGGAAAGGGAGCCGGCCGGGGGAGAAAGGCGGGAACTTTATCACCGGAGTGTTGGCCGGCGTCGGACGGCGGCCATGGCCGTACGAAGATGTGTCATCGTAACCTTTTAGAAGGCTTTCTTTTTCAATATTATTTTTTCCTAATATTTTTTTATTATCGTTTAAATAAAAAAAATCTTTTATTAATTAACCCAATCCCATTAAAGCAGTTTTTTTTCTCATCCAATTTGAGCCTTTTCCCATAAAATATGGTTTATAGATCCATTTTTAATTTAAAATTATTATTTATTATTAAGAAAATATTTGACTATAACCCTCTTTTAAATTAAAATTTTAAAAATATTGATAAATTTTAATATATTTATAATTATATTACTCGAATCAATAGTTATTGCTTTGTTCGGGCGCGGGATTGTCCACCCCCGCAGACCGCGGTTCTTGTAATTCGATCAAGGTTTTAAGAGTTCGGTGGGATCGAGGCACCCTTGTAGCACAAAGAGATAATGTGATAATATAAAATAATGCAAATAATGTCACAAACACCAAAATGACACACATAAAATTTTTTACGTGGTTCCTTAAGGTTTAACTTAAATTCCTAAGTCACTCCACAGTGAGGTTAATACTCACAATCTATTATTTCTCCTTTGATTTTACAAGTTACACAAAACAATAAATTTTTGCTGCATATAAATTTATTTGCATGAAATCTTGACTCCAATGCCATGATTTATCCCTTTTTAGTCTTCAAATCCTCAAAATAACCCTACCACCGCATTCAGAGCGTCCAAAAATGGCGGGTAGTAAATTTCGTCTCGATTCGAGGTGTAAAAGACCTTCAAATTATTTTTAGATTTCTAAACCATACCACTTTGGGCTGGTTCAAATCAAATAAATACTAGACTGGGCCGGGTGGCGTGCGCAAGCTCTCTTTACTCTCTGTGTGCGCCTCTCTGTGGGTGGCGTACGGTATGCCAACTCCAATTTGGGTTGCAGATGGGTCACAAACGTGGTCTCGGTCCAGGCACGGTCTAATCAATTCATGGGCTAGCTGGATATGGTCACAGATCTAGCGGACATACTGACTCGATCAAATAATTGGGCACGACAGACCCACTTAGGCGTGAAACGGGAAACTTCGGTGTCGTCTTTTATGGTGACAGCGGCAATTGAATCTTGTGGGAATCGACCCGGACTTGTAGATCACTGTTCCAAATTCACATTTCCGGTGGGAATCTGATGTGTCTGGGACTGACGGAGGTAGTCGGAAAACTACCGTGAAATCAACTCTCCGTGACCGTTTTCGCTCAGTTTCTATCTTCTTCCCTGATCAGATGGGTGTCTTCGTGGAATTTTTCCAAAGGGTGTAACAACGGAATCCTATGTGAACCAACTATCACTTGTAGATCACTTTTCCAAATTCACTTTGGTCACTTCTTTGAGGCCGGGAACGATCAGCGTTGGTTTGGAAAATGTCGACAAAGTCTGTCTTTTGCTGCTATTTTCCCCTACTCTGTTTGCTCTCCCTTATCAGGTGGGTAAGTTCTCGAATTTTCTCCAGCTACCACAGCCCCTCAAACAGGTGGATATCGACTTGGTCTTGTGGATCTTCTTGCTAGCTTCATGTAATGACCCGCCATTTTTCACAATATTGTGAGCCTTGCTGGCCAGGTGTTACTAAAAAATATAACTAACTAACCTGCCCTAACCGGACCGAGTGTTACTTAAATGCTACATAATTTCTATTAAAGCAAATAAGTCTAACTCATTAAAATAATCATCTCACAGTCTTGGACCATTTCCCATAACCACATTTATAACACAAAAGAATAAAAAAAAGGAAGTCCACTCATTATCCCTTCACCAAACCTGAGTTTGTAAAAGAACCCCCAACTATAATTTTATTCCTCCTTAGATGAGCTAAAATCAAACAATCTTGATTTGCCTACATACCCAAGTCGGGATCAAACTCAATGTAGTTCTACGGGCTCTCAGGTCATTCTGAGATTATAGGCTCTCAGGTCATGCTAAGATTACAGGCTCTCAGGTCATGCTGAGATTACGGGCTCTCAGACCATTCTGAGATTACGGGCTCTCATGTCATTCTGAGATTACAAGCTTTTCCTTCTTCCCCATGCTCTTATCTTCTCTTCACCTCATCTTTGGCACCAAAAACCAAACTAGACAGTCTTTTTCTTCAACCCAAAACTAGATCATATTCTTCCCTAACACCCCAAAGTGTTGTCCATCATCCAACCCCCAAGCGTAGAACTCATAACACGCGAACCGGACACGTAGACGAGGTGTAAGAATGTCGCCAAGAGGGGAGAGTAACCAGGAGTGAAAATGAGAATGATAAATGGACAAAGGGAAGGAGAAACTATATGCGGACGAAATAGAGGACGCCGAGGAGGATGACCACACAGTTCAAGGTAAAATTCTGTTTCAAAATGTTAGAGCGGATGTTTTATTTGATTCAGGTTGTACACATTTATTCCTTTCATCTCTATTAGTTAAGAGTCTAGGACTCCAAACATCTCCATTATCCAAAACTTATAGAGTCACTACTGCAACTGGGGACAGTGAAGTCACAATGTTAGGAGTGACTAACCTATCTTTAGATATACAAGGGAAACCCCATATATGGAATTTTATCGTGTATGGGGTAAAAAGGGTTTGATGTACTGTTGGGAATGGACTGGTTGTCTGCACACCAGGTTTTTTTTTATTGTAAAGGGAAGAGAGTGATGACAAAACTCTGTAATTGAGAGATGGGGGTCATTTTCCAAGGGTCATTGCATGATCCATCTCCTTGTATCGTATCAATTAGTGAGGCAACCGAATGGTTCGATGAGGATTGTCAAGCCTTTTTGGCTAACCTAGGGGAGTCTGAGTCCAAATCCAAAGAGATATTCATGATTCTGGTGGTAGCAGAGTTTCCGGACATATTCCCAGACGAACTTCCAGGGTTACCTCCGAAACGGGCAGTGGAGTTTGTCATTGACCTAGCACCTGGAGTAACACCAATTTCTAAAGCACCATACCGCATGGCTCCAGCTGAACTAGCACCTGGAGTAACACCAATTTCTAAAGCACCATACCGCATGACTCCAGCTGAACTCAAGGAATTAAAGAGTCAATTGGAAGAGTTGTTGCAGGCAGGTTTCATCCGGCCAAGTACTTCACCCTGGGGAGCCCCTGTTCTTTTTGTAAAGAAGAAGGATAACTCACTATTGATAGTTAAGAATCGGTACCTCTTACCGAGGATTGATGACTTATTTTATCAGCTGAAAATAACCGGAGTATTTTCTAAAATAGACTTGCGGTCCGGATATCACCAACTGCGAGTAAAGGAATCAGAGTGATGCAGCGGAAGCGTGGTGGATTGGAATGAAAAGGGATGTGGTGGATTTTATTTCTAAGTGTCAGACGTGCCAACTGATCAAAGCTCAACATCAACTACCCAGTGGATTATTACAACTTTTAGAAATACTTACCTGGAAATGGGAGCGTGCCACATGTGATTTTATTACTAAAATCCCAAGGACTCTGAAAAGACATGACTCTATATGGGTGGTTGTAGACCGTGTGAATAAGCCAACTCACTTTATCCCCACAAAATCAATAAGGACGGCGGAATACCTAGCGGAATTGTACATCAATAACATTGTCAAGCTATATAGAACTCCAAAGGAGATAGTCTCTGATAGAGATCCTCTATTCACTTCACATTTCTGGGAAGCTTTCCAAAAAGTTATGGGAACCCAAATCAAACTAAGTACAGCATATCATCTCCAAACTGATGGTAAGAGTGAGAGGACTATTCAAACTTTGGAGGATTTGTTGAGAATTTGCATCCTTGACTGGGGAGGATATTGGGAGAAACACTTAGCCTTGGCTAAATTCACATATAATAACTCTTATCAAGCCAATATAGGAATGACACCGTTTGAAGCCTTATACAATAGGCCCTGCAGATTTCTATCGTGCTAGTTGGAGTCTACCGCGACAGTCATAATCAGGCCAGAGATGGTGAGAAAAGCAGCTAAAAAAGTGCAACTTATTCAGCTAAGGCTTAAGGTAGCTCAAGATCGACAGGAAAGCTATGCTGACACTCGAAAGAGGGACCTAGAATTCCAAGTTAGGGAGTTTGTCTACCTAAAAGCATCACCAAGGAAAGGAGTGATCAGATTTAGAACATCAGGGAAGTTAAAGCCAAGATTCATATGACCATTTCCAATCCTAGATTGAGTCAGAAATTGTGCATATAGATTAGCATTAGCACCAAGCCTTGATGGCGTATACAAAGTTTTTTATGTGTCAATGCTAAAGAAATATGTATGAGATGAAAATCATATCATTACAAATTTTGCAGACTTAGAGTTGCAATCAGATTTAACATACAAGGAAAAGCCGATTCGCATCTTGACAAGAGAAATTAAGACACTTCGGAACAAGGAAATTCTTTTGGTAAAAGTATTGTGGAGAAATCAGGGATCAGAGGAAACTACCTGGGTGATTGACCAAGAAATGACAAAAATAATGTCCTAGCCTATTTAGGGTATAATATTTTTGTAGGAGTGGTAGCACGGTTGCCGTTATAATATTTCGGGGACAAAATATTTCTAAGTTGGGGAGATTGTGAAGACTCAAGGAAAAATAATAATAATAATAATAATAATAATAATTGACACAGTAGGATTGGACGTTGGAAAATTAATATTTTTATTTAAACTATTTACCTGATACGCGGTTAAATATTATATTTTAATCCTTACCCGGTTACCCAGTTAAACGAAATACCGGTGTTGGGGTATTTTTACAAACCCTAGCCGTCATTTTTTTATATAAATAGAGAGGGGGCGTCATTTTGATTTTCTTCTTCCTCTTCTGGAGCCGGCTTCTTCTTCACTTAAGGATTTCTTCCTTACTCGCATCATCCATAATTTGTGTTAACGATGCTGCCACTTCGACTCATTGCCGCCGAGTCTCTGTCTCGTCCCCGGCCGCCGGATCGGTACCCCCATGACCACATCGTGGCCAGCTTTCTAGTCATAACTCCCACGACCACCGGCGCCACCGTAGTCACCGCCTACGGCGAAGTTTTTTGAACCAGTTTACGCCGCAGCAGCCACTATTTGGGCCGTTTTCTAGCACCGACGAGCCACCATTGGCCGGTCTGACCACCCCAATGGCTTATACTCATTTATATATACATTTTGAGACCACCCATGACGGTCACCATGGCCGTAATCGCCGCCACCGATGACGGCGACAACTCATTATTTTGGCCGATTTTCGACTAAGAAATGGCCGGATTCTGCCAGTCGTCACCCCCAACACCATTGCCGTCACGTCCTCTTTCGATCGTGAAAGATGGCGCCACCAGCCGCGCCGCCGTTGAGGCTTTCCGGCGACGGGAAGCGGCGACGCTCTGCCCGACCCTTTACCCGAGATCGGTGTTCGGGTCCATCTACCCGTTTTGTATCTGCCTGTCATGCCGCGTCCACCTGACTAGTCCGAGTCCGCCAGCCGCCAGACCATGTCCAGTTTAGGTCGCCCAACCAACCCAACCCATTTTCCAGTCGGGTTGGTTCAGACCATTCGGGTTGGTCTGGTTCAACTTGATTCGGGTTGGTTCAACTCGTATTTGCCCATTTATCGACTGTTTTTGGTAATTCGAGAACCTTTACATTAGTTTAGATGTATATTCACATGATTTAGCATGATTGTATAATATAATTATTTTTCTTTATTTATTATTTTATTTATTTATTTATTTATTATTTTTATTTATATGGTTATCATATATGATGAATGCTTACATAATTATTCATTGTAATTAATATTATGGTTATGTACTACTATTAATATAATTGTATTTATTAAATTATATATATATTTATATATATATATATTTATATTTGTCTATCTTTATGCATGTTCGCTTATATATTATTATTTGGTTGTATTTAATTATGCATTCTTGTATTGTATAAATATGATATTATTATTATTAATAACTAATTAATATTAACTAATTGTTATTTATTTGTCAAATTACTATTTTATTATCCATTTAATTATTTAATTAATCATATGCTTACTAATATGAATATATATAATATTTACACGTGTTTAGCCAGGTATTTATATAATATGATTATATTATTATTTTATTATTAGAGTATTATTTATGTTCATCTATTTATTATTTATCTAATTATGTATGAGTGTATTCCTTGATTATTTATAAATAAATTAATTATTATAATCATGTCTTGATTTGTGTGCCACTTGTTTATTTCTAGGTTATTAGCATTGCTTTATTTATTTTTGAATGTAATGATGATATGAGCACACACCACAAGCATGCATCATATAAGGTCATTAGTATTTTATTTAGCAATGAGTTTCGATGTAGGTTATGGTGTCTGAGCTCACTTGTAGAAAATTCAGACTAGGATCGTTGATCGCAGCTGCGGGATTACGTACAAGCTAACCAGGTCTGTATAATTATTGAAATGTTGTATATTCCCTTCTGGCAGCCCTGGTCGGTCTGAGCCCATATTCGACCACCAAGCACCGTGTGCAACCGGGGTGAAGGAATTAACTCAGTTTGACACGGGGCCACAATTTTTTTAATATAATAATAAATAGAGTGTAGCAGAATGCCTCCCTATATAATAATAAATGGAGTGTAGCGGAATGCCTCCCCACATAATAATAAATGGATTGTAACGGAGTGTCTCCCCGCTTAATATAAAGACTTTGGAATAGGGAGTATATTTCACTTGTTTCCTTAATTATACGGCTTAGTGGTTTTATCACTAACATGAAATTGCCTCCGCAGGTTAGCAGCTGGAACTAAAGACTAAGAGACGATTGGGTTGTTCTTCAACCAACTCAGGTAGCGAACACATAACAAGCAGACTTCCTTTTTATTCTCTTGTGTTATAAATGTGGCTATGGGAAACAGTCCAAGACTATGGGACGATTATTTTAATGAGTTGGACTTATTTACTTTACTAGAAATTATGTAGCATTTACGTAACACCCGATCCGTTTGGGACGAGTCGGTTAGTTATATTTTTTAGTAACACTTGGCCAGCTAGGCCCACAATATTGTAAAAAATGGCAGGTCGTTACACTTCACTTTGGGTATCACAACGCAAGCGGGAATGATCGGCGTTTGTCGTAAAATTGCTGCGAAATCAGCTCTTCGCGGTTGTTTTCTGCTGCTGAATTTTCTGTTTTCAACTTATCCAATCAACTAGTTCTTGATTTTTTTCCGGCAACAGCGGAAATTTAATCTGGTTGGGAATCGACTTATGCTTGTAGATCAATTTTTCAACTTCACATTGGTAACCTTCTCCGGGCCGGGAATGGCCGGCGCTAGTAAAAAATCGCCCTTGAAATCAGCCCTCTGCGGCTGTTTCTGCTCTGTTATGCTCTGTTTTCTGTCTTGTTTCTCGGTCAGATGGGTCTCTTACTGGCTTTTTTTCAGAGACTGCAATAGCAAACTCCGGTGACGATCACTTTGGGTTTGTAGACCACTCCTCCCTCTTCACGGCGACGTTGAGGATGGCCTTCACTGGTCGGAAAAAACCAACGAAATCAGACTTCAGCCACTCTGTTTGCCACAGATGTTTTTTTCTCTGGTTTTTGATGGGCAACATCTTCTTTGACTATGGTGTTGGTTGTGAACAGAGGACGGTGGTGATGGGTCGGGCTCTCTTTCTTCGATGGATGGGGCAGCACCTTACACCTGCGAGGCAATGATCAACAACTCATCTTTGATCTTCAGCGTCTTGCAGCAGCAACAATGATCTTCCCTCTTGTCAAGGTAGCAACCACGGGAAGGCTTTCGTTTTCACGGTTGTGGCAGGCGTCGACTCCCGACGACGACAGGGCAGCAACTTCGGCGAATAGAACAGCCTTGGGTGATGATCCAATTGTGTTGTAGCGGCAACTTCTCAACAAGGTGTGTCTTCGGTGAAGGCTTCTCCCTCAAGCTTCTCTTCTCTGCTTCATCTGAGCCCTGCAAAAATAAAAGTAATGAAACCCCTACTGCGATGGGATGGCATGGGTAGACTTTTGGTGACCAACAGAACCTTTCTTCGGCTCCTTCACGGCGATGGGTAGGGGACTATCTCCACTGCATTTCAGCAGCAAAGGGGTGGCAAGACAGTATGACTCCAGGAGGGTTCCTTGATGGAAGCAATGTGATGTGCGGCAACACCTCGGCCAGGCTTCTCCGTGGCAGCAAGGAGGTGGGGAATGACAACTTCTTCCTCCACCACGCAACAGAGTGGTGGACAGTGTAAAACCCGTGACTCGAGTCAGGTTTTTATTACAGCGAACAAGTCGGTTCAACCGTCGGTTCAAGTCGAGTCAGTTCATAGACTGCACGCTGAGTCGAGACCAGTGTGAGTTACGAGCGATGAGAGTCACGTATATCTGAATATATGATGATAACGTCAAAGAGATGATGTGAGATGAGTTATCAGAATATATGAAAGTATGCAGTAATTTTTCTTTTTATTGATTTGATCACAGAAATAGTTTTAGGCCGATTAACACATTAGGGCATGTTATTCGGTAGTTAGGGTGGGTTATTAGTTATAGAGCATATCATTTGGATGTTGTGGTGTTTGTTTTGTTTTACAGGATTTTTCCTGATTTTTTTTAGATTTTTTAAGGATTTGTTACGAGTTAGTTATTATTTTAACTCGAGTAGGAATAAAGTCAATATTAATTTACGAGACTGCCAATGAGGTATATACCTCCTTCCCCAACACTCTCCCTCACCCAATCCCTTGCCACCTTTGTTGCTGCCGTCGCCGTCATCGACGCCGCCTTGCCATCGATCATTGCCATTCAGCTCGCTCGTGTTGTTGTTGTGCTGCCCCGGTCATCCCCGGCCGCCTTCCAGCTACCACGATGTTGGAAATCACCTCGAGACGCCGCCACCGTTCTTGGCCGATCCACCGCCATCCTGGCCGCGCCACCGCCCCCATGATATCGACGACCACCCTCACCACCTCATCGACGTTTCCCCCTACCCAGTGCCGTCACCGAGGCCGGCCATGGGCTCGATTGGAGCGACCCACCGCGCCGGCCAAATTCGGTGCCACCGCCGATGGCCATCGCCGCCGCGGTCAGCTTGTTGTCACCACCATTGGGTCGAACTCGTCGAGATAGTGCCGACCCTTACCCTCGATTGCCCCGCCGTAATAGTTGCTAGAAAATCGTAGAAGTTGCCGGAAAACCACCGGACTTGCCGAAAACCGCCGAACTTGCTTGAAAACCCGAATTGCCTGGTTTTCCGCCGAGTTCATCCAGTTGATCCTAATCAAACTTTGGATGCCACCGAGCACCGAATTCGAGCTCCGACATGCGCGATGAAACCCTAGCCGTCGCCGATTGTCGACGACGTGCAAGGTATAATTTATTTAATTTAATTATTTATAATTAATGATTATTAGCACGACATGCTATGATAGTCTGATTGAATGACTAACGTGTTATGCATTTTTATGTTAATAAAAATATGGATGTATGTGATTGTGTGATATTAAAATGAATGACCAACTCTGCATTTTGTGTGATATTAAAATGCATGTGAAAATGGATGTATGTGATTGTGTGAAAATGGATTCCGTCGGTGGCAAGGGCGGGCGGCGGGCCTGTGGCCGGGGGAGGGAGGGTCGGTGGTGGGGGGGCCGGTGGCCGGGGGCGGGGCGGGGACGGGGCCGGGACGAAGGGGCGGCAAAATCCGGCAGGAGGGGGAGGGGAAAGTGTAAAAAAAAAAATTTACTGTGGGCCGTGGAATTTTGATCCAACGGCCCACAATCAAATACGCTGCTATGTGCTGCATTTTGATGCAGCACATAGCATATATAT
>JAVDBV010000510.1:0-11103 GCA_032619315.1 Piper longum
TATATATATATATATATAAAGACTATCTTAGTTGGGGGAACATAATATTTCTCTCTCAAACTTTAATCCGAATCGTTTTATTACAAGGACGACCCAAATTTAATAAAAAAAAAAGAAAAGAAAACACCCCCCACCACCATTCTTTAGTACATAGTTAATAATAATATTTATTTACTATTTTAAATGTATTTTGAGTAGACAAGTGATATTATGTATATTATTATATTATTTTATCGAGTCGATTCAAGTCGAACTACAAGTCGAGTTCTAGTCGAGCTACGAGTCAACTTCCAGTCGACTTTGAGTTATAACTGAGTCGAGTCGAGTCAAATACTACCTAGCTCAAACTCGTGTCATAGGATTCAAATTCGAGGTCAGGTATTTAAATGTCAAGTTTCAAGTCTAGCCAAATGCCAAATACTTACGAGCGGGCTTCCTCAATTAGTAAGCCTAATTGGTGCTAAGTGGCTCCTTTTATGTTGTTGTGGACTTGGGCATTGGGCATGCCCACTGTTGAGTTTTATCCTGTCAGCCCCTTTGTCAAATCATGACATTGTTGTTTCAAGTGCTTACTTAATGTAGAGTTGTGTGTCATGTTAGAGTCATCTCGTAAGCATATTTGGTGTACCCTCTAACCTAGTTGTGCCTATCAGACTTCACCCATCAGCCCTAGCCTTTCCTCCCTCTCTCCCTCTTTTTTTCGTCTTTTTCTCGTCGTCTTGTGGTTCAGTGCCGCGACGCTGGGCCCTAAGGCCACGGCATTGACACGCATGTAGTGCGCCATGAGTGTACTCAATGCCACAATGCTCGTTCATAGACCTCCTTTTTTTATGCCAAAACTCGAGCCACCACTTCCCAAAATTATCTTCTCTTCTCTACTCCCATTCTCCCTCTCCTCCTGGCTGCCCCTCTCCTCCTCTTCCCCTCTCTTTTCTTCTCTTCTTCTCCCTTCTTAGCCCCTTTCTTTCCCCTTCTTTTCTTCATTCTCCGGGTACATGTTTCTACCACATTTTCCTTTGTTATTTTACATGATTTATATTGTTCCATGTAAATTTTATTAGAATCATGTAAATCATCTTATATTATGTAGGTGAGTATGCTTGACATTGGCTAGTGTAGTTGCTTAGATCATGAGGACCTTGGTGGATGCTAGGCTGGTGTTTTGATCTTGCGTGTTTTTGGCTATTGTGTTGTGTATCCCTTGGGGACCTTGTTATTTGCTAGATATCCATTTGACTCCTGGTGTTGATGTCATGAGATTGTGGATATGATGTGATGTAGTGGCTGTGTGTCCTTAAGACTTGTGCTATGACCCATGCTAGCTTGTGCCTCTTGATATGATACTATGACTATTTGCTAACCTTTTTGTAATGGCTCAGTCAAAAATACAATATCGTAGGCCTAACTGGCTCGGGTGTTAATCAAAAACATAACTAACTAGCCCTATAACGACCCGCCCTAACCGGATCGGGTGTTACTTAAAGTGGTAAATGAACAAATAAGTTTAGAATATATAACTTATCAAAATAACTCATGTTTCATACAAGAATATATAAAATAACCGTCCCACAGTCTTGGACCGTTTACCATAACTACATTTATAACACAAGAAAATAAAAAGGAAGTCCACTTATTATCTGTTCGCCAGACTTGAGTCGGTGGAAGAACCGCCCAACAGCCTTTTATTCTTTGTTTCAACACTGCTAACCTGCGGAGGCAATTCTGCGTTAGTGATTAAAACACTAAGCCTTATAGTTAAATAAAACAAGTCAATAAAAACCCTATTCATTATCTCTCAGGTCATTCTGAGATTTTTGGCTGTCAGGTCCATTATGACATGTCCATTATTGGCTGTCAGGTCCATTCTGACATGTCCATTATGAGATTATGGGCTATCATGTCCATTCTGACATGTCCATTCAGAGATTAAGGGCTGTCAAGTCCATTCTAACATGTCCATTTAGAGCTTATGGGCTGTCAGGTCCATTCTGACATGTCCATTATGAGATTATGGGCTGTCAGGTCCATTCTGACATGTCCATTCCCATTATGAGATTATGGGCTGTCAGCTCCATCCTAATATGTCCATTCAGAGCTTATAGGCTGTCAGGTCCATTCTGACATGTCTATTATGAGATTATGGGATGTCAGGTCCATTCTGACATGTCCATTCAGAGCTTATGGGCTGTCAAGTCATTCTGAAATGTCCATTATGAGATTATGGGCTGTCAGATCCATTCTGACATGTCCATTTAGAGGTTGTGGGCTGTCAGGTCCATTCTAACATGTCCATTTTGAGATTATGAAGGGTGTGGCCTTGTGTCGGACTGAGTCAATTCCTCAACCCCGGTAGCACTCGGTGCATGGTGGTCGAATCTGGGCTTAGGTCGAACATACTACCCACAAGGGAAAATACAACAATTTAAATGATTATACGGACCTTGGAGGTTGACTAATATACGAAGAATGAGACGAAAAACTAATTTGGATGAGTGGAGCTCTGCGTCTTAAGTTGATGAGTTCAACTTGCATAACCTACATCGAAACCCATTCCTAGATAAAATACTAATATCTCTATATGATGCATGCTTCTCGTGTGTGCTCATATCATCAATACATAAAAAACAAAATGCTACAACCCTAAAAATAAATATGTGGTAAGCAAATCAAGACATTATAATAATTAATTAATTTTTAAATAATCAAGAAATACACTCATACATATTTGGATAAATAATAAATAGATGAGCATAAATAATACTCTAATAATAAAGTGATGATATAATCATAGTATATAAATACGCGGCTAAACACGAATAAATATTATATACATACTCGTGTTAGTAAGCATGTGACTAATTCAATTAATAATTTAATAAATAAAGAAAAATACTCATAACATTCAAACATGCTAAACAATGTAAATATGCATCTAAACTAATATAAGGGTTCTCGAATTACCAAAAACAGTTGAGAAACGGCTAAACAAAAGCTGAACCAAACCGAACCAAGCTGAACCAGACCAACCGGATGGGCTGAACCAAATGCTGGGTTGTGTTAGGTAGGTTGATGGACGAAAACATGGACATAGTCTGGTAGAATAAGAAATGACTAGTCAGATGTGAACGTGGACAGGAGGACGAGAAAATGGGCAGATGGATCCAAACACCGGTAGCGGCTAAACGGGCAGAACAGGGGGGGGTGCCCGTCGCCAGAAAATGCCGACGGCAGCGCGGCTGATGTCACCGTTGGTCGCGATCGAAAGAGGACGTGACGGCTGAGGTGCTGGTGGTGACGAATAGCAGAGTCCGACCACAAGCTGGCTGGAAATCGGTCGTAACGGTGAAGCCATAATGGTGGCGATCACGGCCACGGCGATGGTCATGGGTGGTCTCAAAATGTAGATCTAGATGAGTGGAAGCCATTGGGGTGGTCGGACCGGCCGGTGGTGGGTTGTCGCCGCCAGAAAATATCCCAAAAGTTAGCGGTAGCGGTGTAAACCGGCACCAAAAACTTCGTCCTAGACGGCAACTATCACAGTTCCGGTGGTCGTGAGAGGTATGACTAGAAAACTGGCCCCTGAGGTGGTCATAGGGGTGAAGGTGGAGACTCGCCAGTGGCGAACCGAAGTGGCGGCCTTCATTTAACCGGGTAACCGGGTAAAGAAAAAAAATACAATATTTAACCAGGTAGAGAATATAATATATTAATCATAATAATTTTCCAACGTTCGATCATTCCCCGACCTAGTCAAATATATATAAATATTTTTTTTCACGGTCTTTACATTTTCCCCAACTTAGAAATTTTCTTCCCCGAAAATATTATAATGGGCAACCGTGCTACCACCCCTATAAGAATATTATACCCTGAATAGGCTAGGACATTATTTTTGTCGTTTCTTTCTCAATTTCATCCTTGATTTCTCCACAATACTTTTACCAAAGGAATTTCTTTGTTTTTGATAGTCTTAATTTCTCTTGCTAAGATGAAAATCAGCTTTTCCTCGCAGGTTAAGTCCGATTGTAGCTCTAAGTCTTCAAAATTTGTGAGTATGTGATTCTCATCTCGTGCATATTTCTTTAGCATTGACACAGAAAAAACATTGTGTACTCCAATGAGGCTTGGTGGTAATGCTAATCTATATGCACAATTTCCGACTCGATCCAGGATTGGGAACGGCCCTATGAATCTTGGTTTCAACTTCCCTAATGTTCTAAATTTGATCACCCCCTTCCTAGGAGATGGCCTTAGGTAGACAAACTCCCCAATTTGGAACTGTAGGTCCCTCCTTTGAGTATCATCATAACTTTTCTGTCGATCCCGAGCGGCCTTAAGCATTTGCTGAATGAGTTTCACTTTTTCAGCCATTTCCCTCACCATCTCTGGCCCGACTATAATAGCATCGGTATACCCCAACTAGCATGATGGCGATCGGCAGGGCCTACCATATAAGGCTTCAAATGGTGCCATCCCTATACTGGCCTGGTAAAAGTTGTTGTTGGTAAATTCAGCAAAGGCTAAGTGTTTCTCACAATCTCCTCCCGAGTCAAGGATGCAAGCTCTCAACAAATCTTCCAAGGTTTGAATAGTCTGCTTACTCTGACCATTAGTTTGGGGGTGATATGTTGTACTTATCTAGATTTGGGTCCCCATAGCTTCTTGGAAAGCTTCCCAAAAATGTGAGGTGAATAGGGCATCTCGGTCAGGGACTATATCCTTTTGAATCCCATGCAGCTTGACAATGTTATTTACATACAATTCAGCTAGGTATTCCACTGTCCGTATTGATTTCGTGGGGAAAAAGTGAGCTTCCTTAGTCAGACGGTCTACAACCACCCATATCGAGTCGTGATTCTTCAAAGTCCTTGGGAGTTTAGCAATAAAATCACAAGTGACACACTCCCATTTCCAGGTAGGTAATTCTAGAGGTTGTAATAATCCACTGGGTAGTTGATGTCAAGCTTTGACCAGTTGGCAAATCTGATACTTAAAAACAAAATCCACAACATCCCTCTTCATCCCAATCCACCAGTAGGCTCGCTTTAAGTCCTGGTAAATTTTTGTAACACCAGGGTGCATTGAGAACTTTGAGCACTGAGCCTCTTCCGGGATACTCTGTCTGAGTGCCTCATCCTTCAGTACACCCAACCTCCCTCTAAATATGATTACACTTATGGAATCTGTTGCCATGTCAGGAGTCTTGTCCAACATCTCATTCAGCTCCTCATCTTCCATTTATGCTAGCTTCACCCAGTCATCCAATTCATTGGAGATAACCAGGGTTGCTAGTAATCATGTTAGTTGTTCCACAGGCTTGATAGCAACCACTTCTACTGACATAGCCCAAAGTCTAGCTAGTTGTTGATCCTTGTCCACCTTGCCCTTCTAACTCAGTCCGTCAGCTACAATGTTCAGTTTCCCCGGATGGTATAAGATTTGGAAGTCGTAGTCCTTCAAAAACTGTATCCACTGCATTTGTCGAAGGTTAAGGTCATTCTGGGTGTAAATATACTTCAAACTTTGGTGGTCAGTGAAAACTTTGAACTGGGCTCCATACAAGTAGTGTCTCCAAATCTTCAGAGCAAAAACAACTGTTTCCAGTTCCAAGTCATGGGTTGCATAATTTTACTCGTGAATCTTCAATTGGCGAGAGGCATAAGCCACCACCTTTCCTCCTTGCCTAAGGATGCATCCTAACCCAACTAGAGATGCATCACTGAAGATCACAAATCCTTCATTGCCATTTGGCAAGGTCAAAACTGGTATAGTAGTTAGACTCTTCTTCAAAGATTGGAAACTCTCCTCACACTTGCTACTCCATTTGAACTTGACTCCCTTGCGTGTGAGCTTAGTCATTGGCGATGCCACCAAGGATAAATCTTTAATGAATTTTTTATAGTAGCCTACTAGCCGAAGAGAACTTCGGATATCAATGACTGACTTGGGTTGTGGCCAATCAGTGACCGCTTTCACTTTTGATGAATCTACTACAACTCCTGCCTTTGAGATAATATGTCCGAGGAAATTACCTTCCTTTAGCCAAAAGTCACACTTTGACAGTTTGGCGAACAGTTGATTTTACCTTAGGACTTGAAGAGAAATGGACAGGTGTTTCACATGGCCCTCCTCATTATTTAAATATACCAAAATGTCATCGACAAACACGATAAAAAACTTGTCCAAGTATGCATGGAATACAGTGTTCTTAAGTAACAAAAAGGCCACTGGTGTATTTCATAGACCAAAAGGCATGACCAAAAACTCATAATGCCCGTACTGAGTTCAGAAAGCTGTTTTCTATATATCCGATTCTTTTACTCGCAGTTGGTGATATACAGACTACAAATGTATCTTAGAAAATACTCTGGCTATTTTCAGCTGATCAAATAAGTCATCAATCCTCGGTAAGGGGTAGCGATTCTTGACTGTCACTTGATTAAGCTGGCGATAGTCAATACACAATCGAAGTGAGCAATCCTTCTTCTTTACAAAAAGAAAAGGGGCTCCCCATGGTGAAGCACTTGGCGGGATGAAACCTGCTTGTAACAACTCTTCTATTTTACTTTTTAACTCTTTGAGTTCAGCTGGAGCCATGCGGTATGGTGTTTTACGAATTGATGTTACTTCAAGTGCTAGGTCAATGACAAACTCCACTACCCACTTAGGAGGTAACCCTAGAAGTTCATTTGGGAATACGTCGGAAACTCTGCTACCACCGGAATAATGGACAACTCTTTGGATTTGGACACAGACTCCACTAGGTTTGCCAAAAAGACCCTCACCGAACCACTCGGTTGCCTCATTGATCGACAAGATACAAGAAGATGGATCATGCAATGACCCTTGGAAAATGACCCCCATCCCACAATTACAAGGTTATGTCACCACTCTCTTCCCATTAAAGTCAAGAAAATCCTTGTGTGCAGACAACCAGTACATTCCCAATAGTACATCAAACCATTTTACCCCATACACGATAAAATTCCACACAGAGGGTTTCCCTTTTATATCTAAGGATAGGTTAGTCACTCCTAACATTGTGGCTTCACCGTCCCCAGTTGCAGTCGTGACTCTATAAGTCTTGGATAATGAAGATGTTTGGAGTCCTAAACTCTTAGTTAATCGGAATGAAAGGAATGAATGTGTACACCCCGAGTCAAAAAAAACATCCACCATAACTCTTTGAATCAGAATTTACCTCGAACTATGTGGTTATCCTCTTTAGTGTCCTCGATTTCGACCACATAAAGTTTCGCCTTCCCTTTGTCCATCGGTTTTGCTGGTGCCTTTCCTTTCTCAGGTTGCTCCTGTTGTTGCTTCAAGGGTTGACAACACTCCTTTTGCATGTGTCCCGTCCTTCCATAGTTGTAACACCGACGGGGATTGTTTCATGGCCATGAATGCATTTTTCTGTAATTTTTACATTGTCGATATGGAGACTCCTCAAACTTCCCTTTGAGGTTCCCCTCGATGCTCCTTTGGTAGTTCTGTTGCTGGTGTCCTGCGGACCAGTTTTGGCTACTACCCCGGTTGGCATTCTTATGTTGCATAGTAGCCTTCCTATGTTTCTGTGCACTGTCATGTTCGTACACCAACTCATGAGTAGTGGCTGCCTTATTCACTTTGGTTATGGTGCCCCTTGGTGCCGTAGCAACCCTACTCCTCAATTCTGGCTTCAATCCCCAGAAGAATTTGTCCGCTCTGACCTTGTCAATTGCTAGAATACCAGGTGCAAATCGCTCGAACTGCAAGAAAGTCTTGGCATATTCCCGGACAGAATCCTCCCTCTGAGCCAGAGTGGCGAATTCCAGTGCTTTCTTCTGAACAACAGACTCAGGAAAGTAGTGTCCATTGAAAGCTGTTACAAATTCCGCCCATGAAATGGATGAAATGTCACGTTGATGGAATGTAGTCCTTTCCATGGATTTCCACCAGTAAGATGATTCCTCCTGAAGCATGCATGTTGCCAACCTCACTTGATGGCGGTGGGGCATAGAGAAAGCTCTAAACGCTTTTTCAGTAATCTCTATCTAGCTCTCCGCCTTCATTGGATCAGTCCCTCCAATGAATACCTTAGCTACATTCTTCAAGAAATTTTCCACCGTGTATCGGTCACTATCATCCACAGCTGGCAGCACCACTTGTTGGACTACCGGTGGCATTGGATTTGGATGCTCCACTCACTCGCCCGCGTCAGCTAACCCTGGCCGCCCTTGGGCACTCCCTTGATTACCATTTGGTATGGTTCTGGGACCCGCTGTCGAGTTTAAGGCTCCATTCCCTGCTACCACTCCAGGTAACCACCGAAAATGTTTTGGACCATAGAATTTGTATTTTCTGAATCCTGCGCTAGTCCCTATATGGCCGTCAAGATTTGAGCCAACACAATCCCTATATGGCCATCTGAAATATCAAAAATTGTTCCGTTATGACTCATTAATATGTTTTTTTAAATTTTTAATAAGATTCAACAAAGGGAAATGATAATTACTAGACTTTTCAACCCGGCAAAAAATTCAATAACGTGGGCCTAATCGGCTCGGGTGTTACTCAAAAACATAACCGGACTGGGTGTCACTTAAAATGGTAAATGAACAAATAAGTCTAGAAATTATAACTTATCAAAATAACTCATGTTTAATACACCAATATATAAAATAACCATCTCACAGTCTTGGACCATTTCCCATGGCTACATTTATAACACAAGAAAATAAAAAGGAAGTCTACTTATTATCTGTTTGCCAAACATGAGTCGGTGGAAGGACCGCCTAGCAGTCTTCTATTCTTCGTTCCAACACAGCTAACTTGCAGAGACAATTCGGCGTTAGTGATTAAAATACTAAACCGTATAATTAAATAAAACAAGTCAATAAAAACCCTATTCATTTTCTCTCAGATCATTCTAAGATTTTTGGCTGTCAGATCCATTCTGACATGTCCATTATTTGCTATCAAGTCCATTCTGACATGTCCATTATGAGATTATGGGCTGTTAGGTCCATTCTGACATGCCATTAAGAGCTTATGGGCTGTCAGGTCCATTCTAACATGTCCATTCAGAGCTTATGGGTTACTCTGACATGTCCATTTAGAGCTTATGGGCTGTGAGGTCCATTTTGACATGTCAATTATGAGATTATAGGCTTTCAGGTCCATTCTGATATGTTCATTCGAAGCTTATGGGCTATCAGGTCCATTCTGACATGTCAATTATGAGATTATAGGCTGTCAGGTCCATTCTGATATGTCCATTCAGAGTTTATGGGCTGTCAGGTCCATTCTGACATGTCTATTGTTGGGGTGGTTGGACCGGCCGGTGGTGGGTCACCGTCGCCGAAAAATAGCCCAAACTGTGCCGGAGGTAGTGTAAACCGCTTCCAAAAGCTCTGTCCAAGATGGCAACTACGACGGTTCCGATGGTCTTCAGAGGTACGACTGGAAAGCTGGACATGAGGCGATCATGGGGGTGACGGCAGAGACTTGCTAGCGGCGAACCAAAGTGGCGGCGGCGTTAACTCAATGAAAATTGTGGAAGATCCAGATTGGGAAAATAATATAGTGAACCTAGGGTAGAGGTGGACGGCTAGGGTATGTGAAAAATATGCCAACACCCGTATTTCATTTAACTGGGTAACCGGGTAAAGAAAAATAATACAATATTTAACCGGGTAGAGAATATAATATAATTAATCTTAATAATTTTCCAACGTTCTATCTTTCCCTGACTGAGTCGAATATATATAAATTTTTTTGTCACGGTCTTTACAGTGTACTTAAGTATATTTCTTATGTTTTGGATATGGAATACTCTAGGATTTGCAAGTCTAACTTATTTTGTGCAGGCACAAAGGGCAAAGAAGGAACATGAGCTAGAGAAGCATCTGTGATTATTGTATTTGGAGGAGTATGGCCCATACGAAGACTAGACAAGCCCACAGCTAACTAAATTTGAAATTTATGATAAATGTGATGTGAATGTCTAAAAATACAGTGTAACACCTTGAAAATGTTTCTTCGAATATTAAATAATATTATAAACTATTTCTGAAACTATAAAAATTAAATAATAATTATAAAGGTTGTTTAATTTTTTATTGTCTTATTTATAAGGGAGACACCGATTTTCTCTAGAAATTTAAACTCCTTTGCAAATTTGACTCATCAAGGTTTACCTATTTGCATGAGTCATGCCTTGAGTCCTGCATGCATTGTGGTGTCGTTTGTGCATTAGATTCACTTGGGTTCTGTCTTTTTAACACCTTGAGTAGTTAGGTCTTTATATTAGTTCTCCATTTTAGTGGGTTATGATTTAGTATCCTGAAATTTATTACTTCGATTTGGTTTGCTCTACGAGCGGAATCAAAGTCTTACATTGGGACTGTGTCGGATGATTAGAGCCTAGTTAGATACAAATTCAAATTAGGCTAATGAGCCAATAAATAGAATTTCAAAGACAAAATTTGTTAAACCCCAGTTTCGACTTAGGGTTTTACCCAAATTTAGTTTTGTCTAGTTTGGGCAATCTCGAGTGAGTTCAAGCAAACTTGAGCCAAACTAGTTTTCAGATTATGAGTATGGGCCCAGATGGCCATATGAGCATGTTATAATGGCTGAGCGCCTGAGATGTAGATGATAAGATAATGAGTTATTAATGTATACTGAGGTATACAAATTTGTTTGTATGTCTTACCCAGGAATTGTTTTGGGATTTTTTTTTTGGTATCACTCTATTGTGCCCCTATGGGCCCATCTTGATTTCATTTAGGGTTTCAAGGCCCATTTACCCTTGCCTTGATTCCCGCCTATAGAGTCAATTTTATGACTCAAATCAGTTTTGACTTTTGATGGTCTTAGTTTGAGCTTTCCATCTATATGTATATTAAATATATCGATAAGTGGGTCCCACTAGAGCACAAATTGTTAGAGTTTCGGATCGTGCCATGTGACAAGTTCTGGGCTTTCCACATCAACCCTAGCTTCCACCTAGTTATTGTTTACATATTTTTCTTGACTTTCGGACTTTTACACATGAACGCCACGGCCATTTTGCCTCACCACCGGCAAGACTCCGGTCCTCCTTCGGCCACCGGGTTGGCC